>QLOH01000948.1:0-252319 GCA_026901365.1 Sesbania bispinosa | reverse complement strand
TATGGTATAGTTATTATTTAGGGTTTAGAGGTCTTTTGTGGTTTAGGGTTTTAAGATTTGGGGGGTTTAATGATTTGAGGGTTTGGGATTGTTGTTTTAGGTTTAAGGTTTGTAGGGTTTTAGGGTATAGTGTTTTGTTTAGGTTTTTAGGATTTCATTTTTCGGACTCTTAGTGTTTAGGGTTATGGTTTTAAGGGTTTATAGTTAGGGTTATTAGAACTTAGGAATTAGTATAAGGTTTAGGGTTTTAGGTTTAATGTTAGGTTCTAGCACTATGCCAAATTTAGGATATAAGAGAACTTACTTTAGGGTGCTTCCGTGTTTTTAAGTGTTTGAAATGAACGTTTTACCTTTTCAAGCGCGCCCTTAAAATGTGGGGCGACGCGCCCTCTTCGCAGGGAACTATTTTTTTTATAAATTAAATTGCAGGGCGCTTTAGGGAAGCGCCCTGTTATCAGGGCCCTTAATTTTTTTTTATAAATGTATGTGCAGGGCGCTTCAGTGAAGCACCCTCCTATCATGACACTTAATTTTTTTTATAAATGTATGTGCAGGGCGCTTCTGAAGCGCCCTCTTATCACGGAAGTGCAGGGCGCTTCAGCTTCAGTGAAGCGCCCTGGTTTTTACAGAGACATATAAAATTTTGTTTCCCTCTCAGATCCGTCTCTCTCATCTCACTCTAAACCCTAGTTTCTCACTCTAAACCCTCAACCGTCGAGCACACTTCCCTCAACTGCGTCCACCGTCCGCCGTCCGCAAAGCTGCCGTCGTCGCCGCGAAGGAAGGAGCACTCCGTCGTCCGAGCTGCCGTCCTCGAAGCTGATTGAAGCTGCTCCGCCGTCCGATCTGCGAAGGGAAGAAGTTGTCGTCCTCAACTACCGTTCGACGCGAAGGGAAGAAGCTGCTCGCGCCGTCCGATCTGAACGCGTCGCCGCCGTCCAAGCTCCAAGATCTCCGACGTCCAAGCTCATCTTCCTCCTTCAAGCTTCTCCGCGCGCAGGTATTTTTTTTTCTGAAACTGTTGTTTCTTTTTGCACCATTTTTCTGCTATGTGCCACACCATGTGCATGAACTATTTGGGTTTCTGCTGATTGCACCTATTTTTGCTAACTGCACCACTATTTCTGCTGCACCATTATTTATGCTATCTGCACCATTGTTTCTGCATGCTACACCATTTTTCTTCTAGCTGCACCACTGTTTTTGCTAGTTGCACCCTTTTTTGTTTGAATCATATTTTTTATTAATATATGTGTGATATAACTATTATTATTCATATTGATGTAATTGATGATATTAAGATTGAAAATGTGTTGCATAAATTTGTGATACTTAAAAAAATAAACTGAAATGCTGCTCAAATTTTTAGAATGAATTAGTTATGCTTGCATGTATTAAATTAATTTGTTATTACTTCTAAATTATGGTTGTTTTTCGAGTCAATTTATTAATGATTTGATGTTTTGCTAATAGAATATGGATCGTTCTTGGATGTTGCAAACCGTTTGACAAGTGAGTATGAGGAAGGAGTGGAAATGTTCATAAAGTTTGTCGTTGATCATGCAACAAATCCTAGAAAAATTGTGTGTCCGTGTATAAAATGTTTTTGTTCTAAGCAACTAAGTGAAGCGGAGTTGAGAATATGATTATACCTGATCCCATTTGGTACCGCATACAGGTAATGTTGCACGAATTCCTGTGTTCCTTCGTAACTTATCATTACGTAAGTTGATTTGATTATAAATTATTTTTGTAGTATCCACGGCAAACTAACAACAATGATTGCGGCCTTTATGTTATGAGTTTCATGAAGGAGATAATCGATCAAAATGCACTCACTATATCAAGAGAGATAATTTGGAATTGTTATAACAAGTATTTTTCTCCCCATTTAGAACTTCTATTAATGAAATAAAATTATGGGTTTTATATAGTACTTTGCTCAACACCGATGCTCGAGTTACACTACGGAGCAACTTGATGAGGTTAGAGAAGAATGGGCAAAACATGTTGTAACCACTTGTATGTGATTGATTTGTACTTGTTGATGGTGAGTAAACACGTGTACTTTTACTCTGAAAATGTTGTACAAAGAAGTTTATTAATGATAAGTTCTGTAAATTTTGTATACTTTGATTTGATGTTATACTTTAATGACAAGCACTTGTTTCATGACATGAATTCTGGCTGCTGGTATGGAGTTTTACAGGTGTTTGATAAATTGGTAAAACTTGTAAAAACAGAGGAAACTCTGCCAAATTTTTTATAGGTTAATAACTAGACTTGGTCCTGGTTAAGGATGTGTATATGTTAAGCATATTCAAAACTTTTGACATTAATTTCAAGGATGAAATTCTGGCTGCTGGTATGGAGCATTGCAGGTGTTTAATATTGTATTCACAGCTTCATGTAAATTATAGAGCAAAAAAAGAAAGGGAGGGAGGGCGCTTCCTTGGAGCGCCTGGTTGGACAGGACAAGGGCGCTTCCCCGGAGCGCCCTCCAAATGCACGTCCTGTGCATAAGGAGGGCGCTCCAGGGAAGCGCCCTTGTCCTGTCCAACCAGGGCGCTCCTGGGAAGCGCCCTCCACTCCTGACACTTTGACGAGGGCACTTCCGTGTTTTTTATAAGTGCTCTCTGTGCCTTCCGTCAGGGCATTTCTGGACACGCCCTCCTTTTAACGACCAAACGAGAGCAGTTTCTATTAGGGCACATGGAAGCGCCCTTTTTGCTGCACGGAAGCGCCCTTAAATAGCTTTTTTGGCATAGTGTAGGGTTAAGGATTTTATGGTTTAGTGTTTATCATTTTCAGGGTTTACGAATAGGGTTTTAGGGTTTAAAGTTTATAATATTATTTTAGGGTTTAGAGTTTGAATGTTTAGTGTTAGGGTGTTTAGGGTTTTGCGTTTTTTAGGGTTTAGGGTTAGAGTTTTTTAGAGTATACAACAGATATAAACAAAATAAATTGGGAAGGAAAAGCAAATACATCATAATAAAATAGATGGCTTAGCTTATGTCCGAGACTCAAGGAGAAACCTGCATAAGGGGACTAACCCAGAAACGAAAGTGAAGCAACCTTGTGACTTGAATATTATGACCATAGTACCATACCTTGTATCAAGGAAGGAAAATTTAAATTTCACTGCTTCCTGAAAAATTTCAAAAGAAAAATGAGAACATATGATAGAAATGGGGTTATTAGGGTGAGTGTTATAGTTTAGGCTTAGAGTTTTTATGGTTTAGTGTTTTGGGTTTTTAGTGTTAAAGGTTAGGTTTTATGGTATAGGGTTATTTTAGGGTTTAGGATTTGTCTTTTTGTGGTTGATGGTTTTAAGGTTTGGGGGTTTAATGGTTTGAGGGTTTAGGATGGTTTTAGGTTTAACGTTAGAGTGTGTATGGTTTTTAGGGTTAGTGTTTTCTTTAGGGTTTTTAGAGTTAGTGTTTTGGTTAGGTTTTTAGGATTTCGTTTTTGGGATTCTTAGTGTACAGGGTTAAGGTTTTAAGGGTTTAGGTTTATGGTTTTTAGAATTTAGTGTTAGGTTCAGGGTTTTAGGGTTTAATGTTAAGTTCTAGGGTTAGGGATTTTATGGTATATTGTTTATCGCTTTTAGGGTTTATGATTAGGGTTTTAGGGTTTAAAGTTTATAATATTATTTTCAGGGTTTAAAGTAAGGAGGATTGTGCTTATTGATAGGGTGTTTAGGGTTTAGCATTTTTTTGGGTTTAGGGTGAGAGTTTTTAGAGTATACAATAGATATAAACAAAATAAACTGGCAAAAAAAAGCAAATCATCATAATAATAAAGATGGCTTACCTTATGTCCGAGACACAAAGAGAAACCTGCATAAGGGGATTAAGACACGAAAGTGAAGCAACCTTGTGACTTGAATATTATGACCATAGCACCAAACCTTGAATCAAGGAAGGAAAATTTAAGTTTCACTGCTTCCTAAAAAAATACAAAAGAAAAATGAGAACATATACTTGATAGAAATGGGGGGTTATTAGGGTTAGTGATTATAGTTTAGGCTTAGGGTTTTATGGTTTTGGGTTTTTAGTGTTAAAGGTTAGGTTTTATGGTATAGAGTTATTATTTAGGGTTTAGGATTCGTCTTTTTATGGTTGGGGGTTTTAAGGTTTGGGGGTTTAATGATTGAAGGTTTAGGATTGTGGTTTTAGGTTAGAGGGTGTATGGTTTTTGGGGTTAGTGTTTTGTTTCAGGTTTTTAGGGTATAATGTTTTGTTTAGGTTTTTAGGATTTCGTGTTTAGGATTCTTAGCGTATAAGGTTAAGATTTTAAGGGTTTATGGTTATGACTTTTAGAATTTAGGATTTAGTGTTAGGTTTAGCGTTTAATGTTAGGTTCTAGGGTTAGGGATTTTATGGTTTAGTGTTTATCGTTTTAGGGTTTATGATTTGAGTTTTAGGGTTTAAAGCTTAAAATATTGTTTTCATGGTTTAGAGTTAGGTTTGAGTGTTTAGTGTTAGGGTTTTATGCTTTAGCGTCTTTTAGGGTTTAGGGTTAGAGTTTTTAGAGTATATAATAGATATAAACAAAATAAATTGGGAAAAAAGCAAATACATAATAATAATAATAATAATAATAATAAATAATAATAAAGTTGGCTTAGCTTATGTCTGAGACTCAAGGAGAAACCTGCATAAGGGGATTAACCCTGACACGAAAGTGAAGCAACCTTGTGACTTGAATATTATGACGATAGTACCATACCTTGTATTAAGGAAGAAAAAATTGAGTTTCACTACTTCCTGAAGAAATTCAATAGAAAAATGAGAACATATACTTGATAGAAATGGGGTTATTAGGGTTAGTGTTTATAGTTTAAGGTTAGGGCTTTTATGGTTTAGTGTTTTGGGATTTTACTGTTTAAGGCTAGCTTTTTATGGTATAGAGTTATTATTTAGAGTTTACGGTTCGTCTTTTTGTGGTTAAGGGTTTCACGGTTAGGGGCGTTTAATGATTTGAGGGTTTAAGATTGTAGTCTTTGCTTTAAGGTTAGATGGTGTAAGGTTTTTAGGGTTAGTGTTTGTTTAGGGTTTTTAGAGTTAGTGTTTTGTTTAGGATTTCATTTTGGGATTCTTAGTGTTTAGGGTTAAGGTTTTCATGGGTTATGGTTTAATGTTAGGTTTTAGGGTTAGCGATTTTATTGTTTAGTTATTATCGGTGTTAGGGTTTATGATTAGGGTTTTAAGGTTTAAAGTTTATAATATAGTTCTCGTGGTTTAGAGTTAGGTTTGATGTTAGGTTTTAGGTGTTTAGGGTTTAGGGTTAGAGTTTTTAGAGTATACAATATATATAAACAAAATAAATTGGAAAAAAAAGCAAATACATCACAATAATAATAAAGATGACTTAGCTTATGTCTAAGACTCAAAGAGAAACCTGCATAAGGGGATTAACCCTGACACGAAAGTGAAACAACCTTGTAACTTGAATATTATGACCAAGCACCATACCTTGTATCAATGAAGGAAAATTTGAGTTTCACTGCTTCCTGAAAAAATTCAAAAGAAAAATGAGAAGATATACTTGATAGAAATGTGGGGTTATTAGGGTTAGTGTTTATAGTTTAAGGTTAGGGTTTTTATGGTTTAGTGTTTTGGGATTTTAGGGTTTAAGGTTAGGTTTTTATGGTATAGAGTTATTAGTTAGGGTTTAGGATTCGTCTTTTTGTGGTTGAGGGTTTTAAGGTTTGGGGGGTTTAATCATTTGAGGGTTTGGGATTGTAGTTTTAGTGTTTTGTTTAGGGTTTTTAGGGTATAATTTTGTTTAGGTTTTTAGGATTTCGTTTTTGGGATTTAGTGTTGGTTAGTAAGGTTTTCATGGTTTAGGGTTTAGGGTTTAAAGTAGGTTTTAGGGTTAGCGATTTTATTGTTTAGTGTTTATCAGTTTAGGGTTCATGATTAGGGTTTTAGTTTAAGTTTCTAATATTGTTTTCAGGGTTTAGAGTTAGGTTTGAGTGTAGTGTTGGGGTGTTTAGGATTTTAGGTTTAATGTTAGGTTTTAGGGTTAGGATTTTATGGTTTAGTGTTTATCATTTTAGGGTTTCGATTAGGGTTTTTAGGGTTTAAAGTTTATAATTTGTTTTCAGGGTTTAGAGTTAGGTTTGAGTGTTTAGTGTTAGGGTGTTTATGGTTGGCGTTTTTTAGGGTTTAGGGTTTAGTTTTAGAGTATACAACAGATATAAATAAAATAAATTGGGAAGAAAAAGCAAATACATCATAATAAAAAAGATGGCTTAGAATATGTCTGAGACTCAAGGAGAAACCTGCATAAGGGGATTAACCAATGGCACGAAAGTGAAGCAACCTTGTAACTTGAATATTATGACCCTCACGATGCCTTGTATCAAGGAAGGAAAATTGGAGTGTCATTGCTCCTGAAAAAATTTCAAAAGAAAAAAGAGAACCTATACTTGATAGAAATGAGGTTATTAGGGTTAGTGTTTATAGTTTAGGGTTAGGGTTGTTATGGTTTTGGGTTTAGGGTTTTTTAGTGTTTAAGGTTAAGTTTTTATGGAATATGGTTATTATCTAGGGTTTAGGGTTTATCTTTTTGTGGTTTAGGTTTTAAGATTTGGGGGTTTTAATGATTTGAGGGTTTATGATTGTGGTTTTAGGTTTAAGGTTAGAAGGGTGTATGAATTTTAGGGTTTTTTAGGGTATAGTGTTTTGTTTAGGATTTTAGGGATTTCGTTTTTTGGATTCTTGTGTCTAGGGTTTATGGTTTTTAAGGGTTTAGTTAGTTTTTTGGAACTTAGGAATAGGGTTTAGGTTTAGGGTTTTTGGGTTTAATGTAGGTTCTAGGGTTAGGGATTTTATGGTTTAGTGTTTATCATTTTCAGGGTTTAGGAATAAGGTTTTAGGGTTTAAAGTTTATAATATTATTTCAACGTTTTTAGAGTTAGGTATGAATGTTTAGTGTTGGGGTGTTTAGGGTTTAGTGTTTTTAACGGTTTAGGGTTAGAGTTTTTTAGACTATACAACAGATATAAACAAAATAAATTTGGAAGGAAAAGCAAATACATCATAATAAAATAGATGGCTTAGCCTATGTCCGAGACTCAAGGAGAAACCGGCATAAGGGGACTAACCCTGACACGAAAGTGAAGCAACCTACAAGACTTGAATATTATAACCATAGCACCATACCTTGTATCAAGTTTGTGTTTCACTGCTTTCTGAAAAAATTCAAAAAGAAAAATGAGGAACATATACTTGATAGAAATAGGGTTATTAGGGTTAGTGTTTATAGTTTAAGGTTAGGGTTTTTTTATGGTTTAGTGTTTTGGGATTTTAGGGTTTAAGGTTTGGTTTTTATGGTATAGAGTTATTATTTAGGGTTTAGGATTCGTCTTTTTATGCGTTGAGGGTTTTAAGGTTTGGGGGTTTAATGATTTGAGGGTTTGGGATTTGTAGTTTTTAGGTTTAAGGTTAGAGGGTGTAAGGTTTTAAGGGTTAGTGTTTTGTTTAGTGGTTTTTTAGGGTATATGTTTTGTTTCGGTTTTTAGGATTTCGTTTTTGGGATTCTTAGTGTTAGGGTTAAGGTTTTCATGGTTTAGGGTTTTAGGGGTTTAAAGTTAGGTTTTAGGGTTAGCGATTTTATGTTTAGTGTTTATCGGTTTTAGGGTTTACGATAGGGTTTTTAGGGTTTAAAGTTTATAATATTGTGTTCAAGGTTTAGAGTTAGGTTTGAGTGTTAGTGTTAGGGTTGTTTAGGATTTTAGGGTTTAATGTTTGGTTTTTAGGGTTAGGGATTTTATTGTTTAGTGTTTATCATTTTTAGGGTTTTCGATTAGGGTTTTTAGGGTTTTAAAGTTTATAATATTGTTTTCAGGGTTTAGAGTTTTAGGTTGGAGTGTTTAGGTTAGGGTGTTTATGATTTTGGCGTTTTTTCGTTTTTTAGGGTTTAGGGTTAGAGATTTTAGAGTTATACAACAGATATAAATAAAATAAATTGGGAAGAAAAGCAAATACATCAAAATAAAAAAGATTGGCTTAGCTTATGTCTAAGACTCAAGGAGAAACCTGCATAATAAGGGGATTAACCAATGGCACGAAAGTGAAGCAACCTTGTAACTTGAATATTTATGACCGTCATCATGCCTTGTATCAAGGAATGGGAAATTTCAGTTTCATTGCTTCCTGAAAAAATTTCAAAAGAAAAAAGAGAACCTATACTTGATAGAAATGGGGGTATTAGGGTTAATGTTTATAGTTTTAGGGTTAGGGTTGTTATGGTTTAGTGTTTTGGGTTTTTAGTGTTTAAGGTAGGTTTTTATGGAATATGGTTATTATTTAGGGTTTATGGTTTAATCTTTTTGTGGTTTAGGGTTTTTTAAGATTTGGGGGTTTTAATGATTTGAGGGTTTAGGATTATGGTTTTAGGTTTAAGGTTAGATTGGTGTATGAATTTTAGGGTTAGTGTTTTGATTAGGGTTTTTAGGGTATAGTGTTTTTGTTTAGGTTTTTAGGATTTCATTTTTGGTATTCCTTGTGTCTAGGGTATTGGTTTTTAGGGTCTATAGTTAGTGTTTTTGGAACTTATGAATTAGTGTTGGCTTTAGGGTTTTGGGTTTAATGTTAGGTTCTAGGGTTAGGGTTTTTATGGTTTAGTGTTTATCATTTTCAGGGTTTAGGAATAGGGTTTTAGGGTTTTAAAGTTTATATTATTGTTTCAGGGTTTAGAGTTAGGTGTTGAATGTTTAGTGTTAGGGTGTTAGGGTTTAGTGTTTTTTATGGTTAGGGTTAGAGTTTTTTTAGAATAAACAACAATCTATAACAAAATAAATTTGGAAGGAAAAGCAAATACATCATAATAAAATAGATGGCCTAGCCTATGTCTGAGACTCAAGGAGAAACCTGCATAAGGGGACTAACCCTGACACGAAAGTGAAGCAACCTTACCAGACTTGAATATTATGACCATAGCACCATACCTTGTATCAAGTACGGAAAATTTGAGTTTCACCTCCTTCCTGAAAAAATTCAAAAGAAAAATGAGAACATATACTTGATTAGAAATGGGGTTATAGGGTTAGTTTTAATAGTTTAAGGTTAAGGTTTTTATGGGTTAGTGTTTGGGATTTTAGGGTTAAGGTTAGGTTATTATGGTATAGAGTTATTATTTAGGGTTTAGGATTCGTCTTTTTGTGGTTGAGGGTTTTAATGTTTGGTGGGTTTAATCATTTAAGGGTTTTGGGATTGTAGTTTTAGGTTTAAGGTTAGAGGGTGTGTTTGTTGTAAGGTTTTAAGGGTTAGTGTTTAGTTTAGGGTTTTTAGGGTATAATGTTTTTGTTTAGGTTTTTAGGATTTCGTTTTTTGGGATTCTTAGTGTTTAAGGTTAGGTTTTCAGGGTTTAGGATTTTAGGGTTAGCGATTTTATTGTTTAGTGTTTATCGGTTTTTAGGGTTTACGATTAGGGTTTTAGGGTTTATAGTTTATAATATTTTTTTCAGGGTTTAGAGTTAGGTTTGACTGTTTAGTGTTAGGGTGTTTAGGATTTTAGGGTTTAATGTTAGGTTTTAGGGTTAAGGATTATATAGTTTAGTGTTTATCATTTTTAGGGTTTCGATTAGGGTTTTTAGGGTATAAAGTTTATAATATTGTTTTCAGGGTTTAGAGTTAGGTTTGAGGGTTTAGTGTTAGGGTGTTTATGGTTTGGCGTTTTTAGGGTTTAGGGTTAGAGATTTTAGAGTATACAACAGATATAAACAAAATAAATTGGGAAGAAAAAGCAAATACATCATAATAAAAAGATGGCTTAGCTTATGTCTGAGACACAAGGAGAAACCTGCATAAGGGGATTAACCAATGGCACGAAAGTGAACCAACCTTGTAACTTGAATATTATGACCCTCACCATACCTTGTATCAAGGAAGGAAAATTTTCGTTTTCATTGATTGCTGAAAAAATTTCAAAAGAAAAAAGAGAACCTATACTTGATAGAAATGTGGTTATTAGGGTTAGTGTTTATAGTTTAGGGTTAGGGTTGTTATGGTTTAGTGTTTGGGTTTTTAGTGTTTTTAAAATTAGGTTTTTATGGAATAGGGTTATTATTTAGGGTTTATGGTTTATCTTTTTGTGGTTTACGGTTTTAAGATTTGGGGGGTTTAATGATTTGAGGGTTTTAGGATTGTTGTTTTAGGTTTAAGGTTGGAAGGATGTATGGATTTTAGGCTTAGTGTTTTGTTTAGGGTTTTTAGGGTATAATGTTTTGTTTTAAACTTTTAGGATTTCGTTTTTGGGATTCTTAGTGTTTAGGGTTATGGTTTTAAGGGTTTTTAGAACTTAGGAATTAGTGTTAGGTTTATGGTTTTAGGGTTTTAATGTTAGGTTCTAGGGTTAGGGATTTTATGGTTTAGAGTTTATCAATTTCAGGGTTTAGGAATAGGGTTTTAGGGTTTTAAAGTTTATAATATTGTTTCAGGGTTTTAGAGATAGGTATGAATGGTTAGTGTTAGGGTGTGTTTAGGGTTTAGCATTTATTACGGTTTAGTGTTTAGAGTTTTCGAATATACAACAGATATAAACAAAATAAATTGGAAGGAAAAGCAAATACATCATAATAAAATAGATGGCTTAGCCTATGTTCGAGACTCAAGGAGAAAACCTGCATAAATGGACTAACCCTGACACGAAAGTGAAGCAACCTACAAGACTTGAATATTATGACCATAGTACCATGCCTTGTATCAAGTACGGAAAATTTGAGTTTCACTGCTTCCTGAAAAAATTCAAAAAGAAAAATGAGAACATATACTTGATAGAAATGGGGTTGTTAGGGTTAGTTTTTATAGTTTAATGTTAGGGTTTTTATGGTTAGGGTTTTGGGATTTTAGTGTTTAAGGTTAGGTTTTTATGGTTTAGATTTATTATTTAGTGTTTAGGGTTCGTCCTTTTTGGTTGAGGGTTTTTAAGGTTTGGGGGGTTTAATCATTTGCGGGTTTGGGATTGTAATTTTAGGTTTAAGGTTAGCGGGTGTTTAATGTTTTAAGGGTTAGTGTTTTGTTTATGGTTTTGAGGTATAATGTTTTGTTTAGGTTTTTAGGATTTCGTTTTTTGGGATTCTTAGAGTTTAGGGTTAAGTTTTCATGGTTTAGGTGTTTTAGGGTTTTAAAGTTAGGTTTTAGGGGTAGCGATTTTATTGTTTAGTGTTTATCGGTTTTAGGGGTTTACGATTAGGGTTTTAGGGTTTTTAAAGTTTATAATATGTTGTTAGGGTTTAGAGTTATGTTTGAGTGTTTAGTGTTAGGGTTTTTAGGGTTAGCACTTTTAGGGTTGCAGGTTTTAGGGTATCCAATAGATATAAACAAAATAAATTGGGAAAAAAAAGGAAATACATCAACCTTGTGACTTGAATATTATGGCCCATAGCACCATACCTTGTATCAAGGACAGAAATTTGTGTTTCACTGCATCCTTGAAAAAATTCAAAGTAAAATGAGAAGATATACTTGATAGAAATGGGGTTATTAGAGTGAGTGTTTATAGTGTAGAGTTAGGGTTTTTACAGTTTACGGTTTTTTGGTTTTTAGTGTAAGGGTTAGGTTTTATGGTAGTAGAGGGTTATTATTTATGGTTTAGGGTTCGACTTTTTGCGGTTGAGGGTTTTTAAGGTTTTAGGGGTTTGAGGTTTGAGGGTTTAGGATTGTGGTTTTAGGTTAGAGTGTGTATGGTTTTTAGGGTTAGTGTTTTGTTTAGGGTTATTAAGGTTAGTGTTTTGTTTAGATTTTTAGGATTTCGTTTTTGGGATTCTTAGTGTATAGGGTTATGGTTTTTAGAATTGGTGTTAGATTTAGAGTTTTAGGGTTTAATGTCAATTTCTAGGTTTAGGATTTTATGTTTTAGTGTTTATCGTTTTTAGGGTTTACGATTAGGGTTTTAGGGTTTAAAGTTTATAATATTGTTTTCAGAGATCAGAGTTAGGATTGTGTTTAGGGTTTAGCGTTTTTTTAGGGTTTAGGGTTAGTGTTTTGTTTAGAGTTTTTAGGGTTAGTGTTTTGTTTAGGTTTTTAGGATTTCGGTTTTTGGATTCTTAGTGTATAGGGTTAAGGTTATAAGGGTTTAGGGTTTATGGTTTTTAGAATTTAGTGTTAGGTTTAGGGTTTTAGGGTTTAATGTCAAGTTCTAGGTTTAGGGATTTTATGGTTTAGTGTTTATCGTTTTTAGGGTTTACGATTAGGGTTTTTAGGGTTTTTAAAGTTTATAATATTATTTTCAGAGATTGGAGTTAGGATTGTGTTTAGGGTTTAGTGTTTTTTTAGGGTTTAGGGTTAGTGTTTTGTTTAGAGTTTTTTAGGGTTAGTGTTTTGTTTAGGTTTTTAGGATTTCGGTTTTTTGGATTCTTAGTGTATAGGGTTAAGGTTATAAGGGTTTAGGGTTTATGGTTTTTAGAATTTAGTGTTAGGTTTAGGGTTTTAGGGTTTTAATGTCAAGTTCTAGGTTTAGGGATTTTATGGTTTAGTGTTTATCGTTTTTTAGGGTTTTACGATTAGGGTTTTAGGTTTATAAGTTTATAATATTGTTTTCAGGGTTTAGAGTTAGGATTGTGTTTAGTGATAGGGTGTTTAGGGTTTTAGCGTTTTTTAGGGTTTAGTGTGATGGTTTTTAGAGTATACAATAGATATAAACAAAATAAATTGGCAAAAAAAAGCAAATACATGATAATAATAAAGATGGCTTAGCATATGTCCGAGACTCAAAGAGAAACCTGCATAAGGGGATTAAGACACGAAAGTGTGAAGCAACCTTGTGACTTGAATATTATGACCATAGCACCATACCTTGTATTAAGGAAGGAAAATTTAAGTTTCACTGCTTCCTTAAAAATTTCAAAGAAAAATGAGAACATATGATAGAAATGGGGTTATTAGGGTGAGTATTTATAGTTAGGCTTAGAATTTTATGGTTTAGTGTTTTGGGTTTTTAGTGCTAAAGGTTAGGTTTTATGGTATAGGGTTATTATTTAGGGTTTAGGATTGTCTTTTGTGTGTTGATGGTTTTAAGGTTTGTGGGTTTAATGATTTGAAGGTTTAGGATTGTGGTTTTAGGTTAGAAGGTGTATGGTTTTAGGGTTAGTGTTTTTGTTTCAGGTTTTTAGGGTATAATGTTTTGTTTAGGTTTTTAGGATTTCGCGTTTTAGGATCTTAGTGTCTAAGGTTAAGGTTTTAAGGGTTTATGGTTATGAATTTTAGAATTTAGGATTTAGTGTCAAGTCTCGTTTAATGTTAGGTTCTAGGGTTAGGGATTTTATGGTTTAGTGTTTATCATTTAGGGTTCATGATTAGAGTTTTAGGGTTTAAAGTTTATAATACTGTTTCCATGGTTTAGAGTTAGGTTTGAGTGTTTAGTATTAGGGTATTTATGGTTTAGCGTCTTTTTAGGGTTTAGGGTTAGAGTTTTAGAGTATATAATAGATATAAACAAAATAAATTGGGAAAAAAAGCAAATATTGATTATAATAATAATAAAGATGACTTAGCTTATGTCTGAGACTCAAGGAGAAACCTGCATAAGGGGATTAACCCTGACACGAAAGTGAGAAGAAACCTTGTGACTTGAATATTATAACCATTGCACCATACCTTGTATCAAGGAAGGGAAATTTGAGTTTCATTGCTTCCTGAAAAAATTCAAAACAAAATAAGAAGATATACTTGATAGAAATGAGGTTATTAGAGTGAGTGTTTATAGCTGTAGAGTTAGGGTTTTTAGGGTTTACGATTTTTGGTTTTTAGTGTTAAGGGTTAGGTTTTATGGTAGAGGGTTATTATTTAGGGTTAGGGTTTTCGACTTTTTTGCGGTTTGAGGGTTTTAAGGTTTAGGGGTTTTTTTAATGTTTGACGGTTTAGATTGTGGTTTTAGGTTAGAGTGTGTATTGGTTTTTAGGGTTAGTGTTTTGTTAGGGTTTTTAGGGTTAGTGTTTTGTTTAGGTTTTAGGATTTCGTTTTGGGATTTCTTAGTGTATAGGGTTATGGTTTTTAGAATTTGGTGTTAGATTTAGGGTTTTAGTGTTTAATGCCAAGTTCTAGGTTTAGGGATTTTATGTTTTAGTGTTTATCAATTTTAGGGTTTACGATTAGGGTTTTAGGGTTTAAAGTTTATATATTGTTTTCAGAGATTAGAGTTAGGATTGTGTTTAGGGTTTAGCGTTTTTTAGGGTTTAGGGTTAGTGTTTTGTTTACAGTTTTTAGGGTTAGTGTTTTGTTTAGGTTTTTAGGATTTCAGTTTTTGGATTCTTAGGGTATAGGGTTAAGGTTTATAAGGGTTTAGGGTTTATGGTTTTTAGAATTTAGTGTTAGGTTAGGGTTTTAGGGTTTAATGTCAAGTTCTAGGTTTAGGGATTTTTATGGTTTAGTGTTTATCGTTTGTAGGGTTTTACGATTAGGGTTTTAGGGTTTTAAAGTTTATAATATTGTTTTTTCAGGGTTTAGAGTTAGGATTGTGTGTAGTATGATAGGGTGTTTAGGGTTTAGCGTTTTTTAGGGTTTAGTGTGATGGTTTTTAGAGTATACAATAGATATAAACAAATAAATTGACAAAAAAAGCAAATACACGATAATAATAAAGATGGCTTAGCATATGTCGAGACTCAAAGAGAAACCTGCATAAGGGGATTAAGACACGAAAGTGAAGCAACCTTGTGACTTGAATATTATGACCATAGCACCATACCTTGTATTAAGGAAGGAAAATTTAAGTTTCACTGCTTCCTTAAAAATTTCAAAAGAAAAATGAGAACATATGATAGAAATGGGGTTATTAGGGTGAGTGTTTATAGTTTAGGCTTAGAATTTTTATGGTTTAGTGTTTTGGGTTTTTAGTGCTAAAGGTTAGGTTTTTTATGGTGTAGGGTTATTATTTAGGGTTTAGGATTTGTCTTTTTGTGGTTTATGGTTTTAAGGTTTGTGGGTTTAATGATTTGAATGTTTAGGATTGTGGTTTTAGGTTAGAAGGTGTATGGTTTTTAGGGTTAGTGTTTTGTTTCAGGTTTTTAGGGTATGTGTTTTTGTTTAGGTTTTTAGGATTTCGCGTTAGGATTCTTAGTGTCTAAGGTTAAGGTTTTAAGGGTTTATGGTTATGAATTTTAGAATTTAGGATTAGTGTCAAGTCTCGTTTAATGTTAGGTTCTAGGGTTTAGGGATTTTATGGTTTAGTGTTTATCATTTTAGGGTTCATTATTAGAGTTTTAGGGTTAAAGTTTATAATACTGTTTCCATGGTTTAGAGTTAGGTTTGAGTGTTTAGTATTAGGGTATTTATGGTTTAGCGTCTTTTAGGGTTTAGGGCTAGAGTTTTTAGAGTATATAATAGATATAAACAAAATAAATTGGGAAAAAAGCAAATACTGATTATAATAATAATAAAGATGGCTAGCTTATGTCTGAGACTCAAGGAGAACCTGCATAAGGGGATTAACCCTGACACGAAAGTGAAGAAAGAAACCTTGTGACTTGAATATTATGACCATTGCACCATACCTTGTATCAAGGAAGGGAAATTTTAGTTTCATTGCTTCCTGAAAAATTCAAACAAAATGAGAAGATATACTTGACTAGTAATGAGGTTATTAGAGTGTGTGTTATAGTGTAGAGTTAGGGTTTTTACGGTTTACGATTTTTGGTTTTAGTGTTAAGGGTTAGGTTTTATGGTAGAGGGGTTATTATTTAGGGTTTAGGGTTCGACTTTTTGCGGTTGAGGGTTTTAAGGTTTAGGGGTTTAATGTTTGACGGTTTAGGATTGTGGTTTTAGGTTAGAGTGTGTATGGTTTTTAGGGTTAGGTTTTGTTTAGGGTTTTTAGGGTTAGTGTTTTGTTTAGTTTTTAGGATTTCGTTTTTGGGATTCTTAGTGTATAGGGTTATGGTTTTTAGAATTTGGTGTTTAGATTTAGGGTTTTTAGGGTTTAATGCCAAGTTCTAGGTTTAGGGATTTTATGTTTTAGTGTTTATCGTTTTTAGGGTTACGATTAGGGTTTTAGGGTTTAAAGTTTATAATATTGTTTTCAGAGATCAGAGTTTAGGATTGTGTTTAGGGTTTTAGCGTTTTTTTAGGGTTTAGGGTTAGTGTTTTGTTTACAGTTTTTAGGGTTAGTGTTTTGTTTAGGTTTTTAGGATTTCAGTTTTTGGATTCTTAGGGTATAGGGTTAAGGTTATAAGGGTTTAGGGTTTATGGTTTTTAGAATTTAGTGTTAGGTTTAGGGTTTTTAGGGTTTAATGTCAAGTTCTAGGTTTTAGGGATTTTATGGTTTAGTGTTTATCGTTTTTAGGGTTTACGATTAGGGTTTTAGGGTTTAAAGTTTATAATATTGTTTTCAGGGTTTAGAGTTAGGATTGTGTTGTAGTGATAGGGTTGTTTAGGGTTTAGCGTTTTTTTAGGGTTTAGTGTGATGGTTTTTAGAGTATACAATAGATATAAACAAAATAAATTGGCAAAAAAAAGCAAATACACGATAATAATAAAGATGGCTTAGCATATGTCCGAGAGAGACTCAAGAGAAACCTGCATAAGGGGATTAAGACACGAAAGTGAAGCAACCTTGTGACTTGAATCTTATGACCATAGCACCATACCTTGTATTAAGGAAGGAAAATTTAAGTTTCACTGCTTCCTTAAAAATTTCAAAAGAAAAATGAGAACATATGATAGAAATGGGGTTATTAGGGTGAGTGTTTATAGTTTAGGCTTAGAATTTTTATGGTTTAGTGTTTTGGGTTTTTAGTGCTAAAGGTTAGGTTTTATGGTGTAGGGTTATTATTTAGGGTTTAGGATTTGTCTTTTTGTGGTTTATGGTTTTAAGGTTTGTGGGTTAATGATTTGAATGTTTAGGATTGTGGTTTTAGGTTAGAAGGTGTATGGTTTTTAGGGTTAGTGTTTTGTTTCAGGTTTTTAGGGTATAGTGTTTTGTTTAGGTTTTTAGGATTTCGCGTTTAGGATTCTTAGTGTCTAAGGTTAATGTTTTAAGGGTTTATGGTTATGAATTTTAGAATTTAGGATTTAGTGTCAAGTCTCGTTTAATGTTAGGTTCTAGGGTTAGGGATTTTATGGTTTAGTGTTTATCATTTTAGGGTTCATGATTAGAGTTTTAGGGTTTTAAAGTTTATAATACTGTTTCCATGGTTTAGAGTTAGGTTTGAGTGTTTAGTATTAGGGTATTTATGGTTTAGCGTCTTTTAGGGTTTAGGGTTAGAGTTTTTAGAGTATATAATAGATATAAACAAAATAAATTGGGAAAAAAAGCAAATACTTGATTATAATAATAATAAAGATGGCTTAGCTTATGTCTGAGACTCAAGGAGAAACCTGCATAAGGGGATTAACCCTGACACGAAAGTGAAGAAACCTTGTGACTTGAATATTATGACCATTGCACCATACTTGTATCAAGGAAGGGAAATTTGAGTTTCATTGCTTCCTGAAAAAATTCAAAACAAAAATGAGAAGATATACTTGATAGAAATGAGGTTATTAGAGTGAGTGTTTATAGTGTAGAGTTAGGGTTTTTTACGGTTTACGATTTTTGGTTTTTAGTGTTAAGGGTTAGGTTTTATGGTTAGAGGGTTATTATTTAGGGTTTAGGGTTCGACTTTTTGCGGTTGAGGGTTTTAAGGTTTAGGGGTTTAATGGTTTTGAGGGTTTAGGATTGTGGTTTAGGTTCGAGTGTGTATGGTTTTTAGGGTTAGTGTTTTGTTAAGGGATTTTAGGGTTAGTGTTTGTTTAGGTTTTTAGGATTTCGTTTTTGGGATTCTTAGTGTAAAGGGTTATGGTTTTTAGAAGTTGGTGTTGATTTAGGGTTTTAGGGTTAATGTCAAGTTCTAGGTTTAGGGATTTTATGTTTTAGTGTTTATCATTTTTAGGGTTATGATTAGGGTTTTAAGGTTTTAAAGTTTATAATATTGTTTTCAGAGATTAGAGTTAGGATTGTGTTTTAGGGTTAACGTTTTTTTAGGGTTTAGGGTTAGTGTTTTGTTTACAGTTTTTAGGGTTAGTGTTTTGTTTAGGTTTTTAGGATTTCGGTTTTTTTTGGATTCTTAGTGTATAGGGTTAAGGTTATAAGGGTTTAGGGTTTATGGTTTTTAGAAGTTAGTGTTAGGTTTAGGGTTTTAGGGTTTAATGTCAAGTTCTAGGTTTAGGGATTTTATGGTTTAGTGTTTATCGTTTTTAGGGTTTACGATTAGGGTTTTAGGGTTTAAAGTTTATAATATTGTTTTCAGGGTTTAGAGTTAGGATTGTGTTTAGTGATAGGGTGTTTAGGGTTTAGCGTCTTTTTAGGGTTTAGTGTGATGGTTTTTAGAGTATATAATAGATATAAACAAATAAATTGGCAAAAAAGCAAATACATGATAATAATAAAGATGGCTTAGCATATGTCCGAGACTCAAAGAGAAACCTGCATAAGGGGATTAAGACACGAAAGTGAAGCAACCTTGTGACTTGAATATTATGACCATAGCACCATACCTTGTATCAAGGAAGGAAATTTAAGTTTCACTGCTTCCTGAAAAATTTCAAAGAAAAATGAGAACATATGATAGAAATGGGGTTATTAGGGTGAGTGTTTATAGTTTAGGCTTAGAATTTTTATGGTTTAGTGTTTTGGGTTTTTAGTGTTAAAGGTTAGGTTTTGTGGTATAGGGTTATTATTAGGGTTTAGGATTTGTCTTTTTTGTGGTTGATGGTTTTAAGGTTTCTGGGTTTAATGATTTGAAGGTTTAGGATTGTGGTTTTAGGTTAGAAGGTGTATGGTTTTTAGGGTTAGTGTTTTTTTCAGGTTTTTAGGGTATAGTGTTTTGTTTAGGTTTTTAGGATTTCGTGTTTAGGATTCTTAGTGTCTAAGGTTAAGGTTTTATGGGTTTGTGGTTATGATTTTTAGAATTTAGGGTTTAGGGTCAGGTCTCGTTTAATGTTAGGTTCTAGCGATGGTTTAGTGTTTATGTTTTAGGGTTCATGATTAGAGTTTTAGGGTTTTAAAGTTTATAATATTGTTTCCATGGTTTAGAGTTAAGTTTGAGGTTTAGTATTAGGGTATTTATGGTTTTAGCGTCTTTTAGGGTTTAGGGTTAGAGTTTTTTAGAGTATATAATAGATATAAACAAATAAATTGGGAAAAAAAGCAAATACATGATCATAATAATAATAAAGATGGCTTAGCTTATGTCTGATACTCAAGGAGAAACCTGCATAAGGGGATTAACCCTGACACGAAAGTGAAGCAACCTTTTGACTTGAATATTATGACCATAGCACCATACCTTGTATGAAGGAAGGAAAATTTGAGTTTCATTGCTTCCTGAAAAAATTCAAAACAAAAATGAGAAGATATACTTGATAGAAATGCGATTATTAGGGTTAGTGTTTATAGTTTAGAGTTAGGGTTTTTACGGTTTAGAGTTTTGGGTTTTTTAGTCGTAAGGTTAGGTTTTATGGTATAGTGTTATTATTTAGGGTTTAAAGGTCTTTTTGTGGTTTAGGGTTTTAAGATTTGGGGGGGTTTAATGATTTGAGGGTTTGGGATTGTTGTTTTAGGTTTAAGGTTGTGTAGGGTTTTTAGGGTATAGTGTTTTGTTTAGGTTTTTAGGATTTCATTTTTCGGACTCTTAGTGTTTAGGGTTATGGTTTTTAAGGGTTTATAGTTAGGGTTATTAGAACTTAGGAATTAGTATAAGGTTTAGGGTTTTAGGGTTTAATGTTAGGTTCTAGCACTATGCCAAATTTAGGATATAAGAGAACTTACTTTAGGGTGCTTCCGTGTTTTTAAGTGTTTGAATGAACGTTTTACCTTTCCGGGCGCTTAAAAATTTGTGCGGAAGCGCCCTTACATTAAAATGTGTAGGGCGGCTTCCCTGACGCGCCCTCTTCGCAGGGAACTATTTTTTTATAAATTAAATTGCAGGGCGCTTTAGGAAGCGCCCTGTTATCAGGGCCCCTTAATTTTTTTTTTTTATACATGTATGTGCAGGGCGCTTCTGAAGCGCCCTCTTATTCACGGAAGTGCAGGGCGCTTAAGCTTCAGTGAAGCGCCCTGGTTTTTACAGAGACATATAAAATTTGTTTCCCTCTCAGATCCGTCTCTCTTCATCTCACTCTAAACCCTAGTTCTCACTCTAAACCCTCAACCGTCGAGCACACTTCCCTCAACTGCGTCCACCGTCCGCCGTCCGCCAAGCTGCCGTCGTCACCGCGAAGGAAGGAGCACTCCGTCGTCCGAGCTGCCGTCCTCGAAGCTGATTGAAGCTGCTCCGTCGTCCGATCTGCGAAGGGAAGAAGTTGTCGTCCTCAACTACCGTTCGACGCGAAGGGAAGAAGCTGCTCCGCCGTCCGATCTGAACGCGTCGCCGCCGTCCAAGCTCCAAGATCTCCGACGTCCAAGCTCATCTTCCTCCTTCAAGCTTCTCCGCGCGCAGGTATTTTTTTTTCTGAAACTGTTGTTTCTTTTTGCACCATTTTTCTGCTATGTGCCACACCATGTGCATGAACTATTTGGGTTTCTGCTGATTGCCACCTATTTTTTGCTAACTGCACCACTATTTCTGCTGCACCATTATTTATGCTATCTGCACCATTGTTTCTGCATGCTACACCATTTTTCTTCTAGCTGCACCACTGTTTTTGCTAGTTGCACCCTTTTTTTTGTTGAATCATATTTTTTATTAATATATGTGTGATATAACTATTATTATTCATATTGATGTAATTGATGATATTAAGATTGAAATGTGTTGCATAAATTTGTGATACTTAAAAAATAAACTGAAATGCTGCCTCAAATTTTTAGAATGAATTAGTTATGCTTGCATGTATTAATTAATTTGTTATTACTTCTAAATTATGGTTGTTTTTCGAGTCAATTTATTAATGATTTGATGTTTTGCTAATAGAATATGGATCGTTCTTGGATGTTTGCAAACCGTTTGACAAGTGAGTATGAGGAAGGAGTGGAAATGTTCATAAAGTTTGTCGTTGATCATGCAACAAATCCTAGAAAAATTGTGTGTCCGTGTATAAATGTTTTTGTTCTAAGCAACTAAGTGAAGCGGAGTTGAGAATATGATTATACCTGATCCCATTTGGTACCGCATACAGGTAATGTTGCACGAATTCCTGTGTTCCTTCGTAACTTATCATTACGTAAGTTGATTTGATTATAAATTATTTTTGTAGTATCCACGGCAAACTAACAACAATGATTGCGGCCTTTATGTTATGAGTTTCATGAAGGAGATAATCGATCAAAATGCACTCACTATATCAAGAGAGGTAATTTGGAATTGTTATAACAAGTATTTTTCTCCCCATTTAGAACTTCTATTAATGAAATAAAATTATGGGTTTTATATAGTACTTTGCTCAACACCGATGCTCGAGTTACACTACGGAGCAACTTGATGAGGTTAGAGAAGAATGGGCAAAACATGTTGTAACCACTTGTATGTGATTGATTTGTACTTGTTGATGGTGAGTAAACACGTGTACTTTTACTCTGAAAATGTTGTACAAAGAAGTTTATTAATGATAAGTTCTGTAAATTTTGTATACTTTGATTTGATGTTATACTTTAATGACAAGCACTTGTTTCATGACATGAATTCTGGCTGCTGGTATGGAGTTTTACAGGTGTTTGATAAATTGGTAAACTTGTAAAAACAGAGGAAACTCTGCCAAATTTTTTATAGGTTAATAACTAGACTTGGTCCTGGTTAAGGATGTTGTATATGTTACGCATATTCAAAACTTTTGACATTAATTTCAAGGATGAAATTCTGGCTGCTGGTATGGAGCATTGCAGGTGTTTAATATTGTATTCACAGCTTCATGTAATTATAGAGCAAAAAAAGAAAGGGAGGGAGGGCGCTTCCTTGGAGCGCCCTGGTTGGACAGGACAAGGGCGCTTCCCCGGAGCGCCCTCCAAATGCACGTCCTGTGCATAAGGAGGGCGCTCCAGGGAAGCGCCCTTGTCCTGTCCAACCAGGGCGCTCCTGGGAAGCGCCCTCCACTCCTGACACTTTGACGAGGGCACTTCGTGTTTTTTATAAGCGCTCTCTGTGCCTTCCGTCAGGGCATTTCTGGACACGCCCTCCTTTTAACGACCCAAACGAGAGCAGTTTCTATTAGGGCACATGGAAGCGCCCCTTTTTGCTGCACGGAAGCGCCCTTAAATAGCTTTTTTGGCATAGTGTAGGGTTAAGGATTTTATGGTTTAGTGTTTATCATTTTCAGGGTTTACGAATAGGGTTTTAGGGTTTTAAAGTTTATAATATTGTTTTAGGGTTTAGAGTTTGAATGTTAGTTTTAGGGTTGTTTAGGGTTTTGCGTTTTTTAGGGTTTAGGGTTAGAGATTTTTTAAGAGTATACAACAGATATAAACAAAATAAATTGGGAAGGAAAAGCAAATACATCATAATAAAATAGATGGCTTAGCTTATGTCCGAGACTCAAGGATAAACCTGCATAAGGGGGCTAACCCAGAAACGAAAGTGAAGCAACCTTGTGACTTGAATATTATGACCATAGTACCATACCTTGTATCAAGGAAGGAAAATTTAAATTTCACTGCTTCCTGAAAAATTTCAAAAGAAAAATGAGAACATATGATAGAAATGGGGTTATTAGGGTGAGTGTTTATAGTTTAGGCTTAGAGTTTTTATGGTTTAGTGTTTTGGGTTTTTAGTGTTAAAGGTTAGGTTTTATGGTATAGGGTTATTATTTAGGGTTTAGGATTTGTCTTTTTGTGGTTGATGGTTTTAAGGTTTGGGGGTTTAATGGTTGAGGGTTTAGGATTGTGGTTTTAGGTTTAACGTTAGAGTGTGTATGGTTTTTAGGGTTAGTGTTTTCTTTAGGGTTTTTAGAGTTAGTGTTTTGGTTAGGTTTTTAGGATTTCGTTTTTGGGATTCTTAGTGTACAGGGTTAAGGTTTTAAGGGTTTAGGTTTATGGTTTTTAGAATTTAGTGTTAGGTTCAGGGTTTTAGGGTTTAATGTTAAGTTCTAGGGTTAGGGATTTTATGGTATATTGTTTATCGCTTTTAGGGTTTATGATTAGGGTTTTAGGGTTTTTAAAGTTTATAATATTATTTTCAGGTTTAAGTAAGGAGGATTGTGCTTATTGATAGGGTGTTTAGGGTTTAGCATTTTTTTGGGTTTAGGGTGAGAGTTTTTAGAGTATACAATAGATATAAACAAAATAAACTGGCAAAAAAAAGCAAATACATCATAATAATAAAGATGGCTTACCTTATGTCCGAGACACAAAGAGAAACCTGCATAAGGGGATTAAGACACGAAAGTGAAGCAACCTTGTGACTTGAATATTATGACCATAGCCACCAAACCTTGAATCAAGGAAGGAAAATTTAAGTTTCACTGCTTCCTAAAAAAATACAAAAGAAAAATGAGAACATATACTTGATAGAAATGGGGTTATTAGGGTTAGTGATTATAGTTTAGGCTTAGGGTTTTATGGTTTTGGGTTTTTAGTTGTTAAAGGTTAGGTTTTATGGTATAGAGTTATTATTTAGGGTTTAGGATTCGTTCTTTTTATGGTTGGGGGTTTTAACGTTTGGGGGTTTATGATTTGAAGGTTTAGGATTGTGGTTTTAGGTTAGAGGGGTATGGTTTTTGGGGTTAGTGTTTTGTTTCAGGTTTTTAGGGTATAATGTTTTTGTTTAGGTTTTTAGGATTTCGTGTTGTTTAGGATTCTTAGCGTCTAAGGTTAAGATTTTAAGGATTTATGGTTATGATTTTTAGAATTTAGGATTTAGTGTTAGTTTAGCGTTTAATGTTAGGTTCTAGGGTTAGGGATTTTATGGTTTAGTGTTTATCGTTTTAGGGTTTATGATTTGAGTTTTAGGGTTTTAAAGCTTAAAATATTGTTTTCATGGTTTAGAGTTAGGTTTGAGTGTTTAGTGTTAGGGTTTTATGGTTTAGCGTCTTTTAGGGTTTAGGGTTAGAGTTTTTAGAGTATATAATAGATATAAACAAAATAAATTGGGGAAAAAGCCAATTACATAATAATAATAATAATAATAATAATAATAATAATAATAAGTTGGCTTAGCTTATGTCTGAGACTCAAGGAGAAACCTGCATAAGGGGATTAACCCTGACACGAAAGTGAAGCAACCTTGTGACTTGAATATTATGACGATAGTACCATACCTTGTATTAAGGAAGAAAAATTGAGTTTCACTACTTCCTGAAGAAATTCAATAGAAAAATGAGAACATATACTTGATAGAAATGGGGTTATTAGGGTTAGTGTTTATAGTTTAAGGTTAGGGCTTTTATGGTTTAGTGTTTTGGGATTTTACTGTTTAAGGCTAGCTTTTATGGTATAGAGTTATTATTTAGAGTTTACGGTTCGTCTTTTTGTGGTTAAGGGTTTCACGGTTAGGGGCGTTTAATGATTTGAGGGTTTAAGATTGTAGTCTTTGCTTTAAGGTTAGATGGTGTAAGGTTTTTAGGGTTAGTGTTTTGTTTAGGGTTTTTAGAGTTAGTGTTTTGTTTAGGATTTCATTTTTGGGATTCTTAGTGTTTAGGGTTAAGGTTTTCATGGGTTATGGTTTAATGTTAGGTTTTAGGGTTAGCGATTTTATTGTTAGTTATTATCGGTGTTAGGGTTTATGATTAGGGTTTTAAGGTTTAAAGTTTATAATATAGTTCTCATGGTTTAGAGTTAGGTTTGATGTTAGGTTTTAGGGTGTTTAGGGTTTAGGGTTAGAGTTTTTAGCGTATACAATATATAAACAAATAAATTGGGAAAAAAAGCAAATACATCACAATAATAATAAAGATGACTTAGCTTATGTCTAAGACTCAAAGAGAAACCTGCATAAGGGGATTAACCCTGACACGAAAGTGAAACAACCTTGTAACTTGAATATTATGACCAAGCACCATACCTTGTATCAATGAAGGAAAATTTGAGTTTCACTGCTTCCTGAAAAAATTCAAAAGAAAAATGAGAAGATATACTTGATAGAAATGGGGGTATTAGGGTTAGTGTTTATAGTTTAAGGTTAGGGTTTTTATGGTTTAGGGTTTTGGTATTTTAGTGTTTAAGGTTAGGTTTTTATGGTATAGGAGTTATTATTTGGGGTTTAGGGTTCGTCTTTTTGTGGTTGAGGGTTTTAAGGTTTGGGGGTGGTTTAATCATTTGAGGGTTTGGGATTATGGTTTAGGTTAGAGGGTGTATGGTTTTTAGGGTTAGTGTTTTGTTTAGGTTTTTAGGATTTCGTTGTTTAGGATTCTTAGCGTCTAAGGTTAAGGTTTTTAAGGGTTTATGGTTATGATTTTTAGAATTTAGGATTTAGTGTTAGGTTTAGCGTTTAATGTTAGGTTCTAGGGTTAGGGATTTTATGGTTTAGTCTGTATCATTTTAGGGTTTATGATTAGAGTTTTAGGTTTTAAAGTCTTATAATATGTTTTCATGGTTTAGAGTTAGGTTTGAGTGTTAGTGTTAGGGTGTTTATGGTGTTAGCGTCTTTTAGGGTTTAGGGTTAGAGTTTTTAGAGTATATAATAGATATAAACAAAATAAATTGGGAAATAAAGCAAATACTACTAATAATAATAATAATAATAATAATAATAATAATAATAAAGATGGCTTAGCTTATGTCTGAGACTCAAGGAGAAACCTGGATAAAGGGATTAACCCTGACACAAAAGTGAAGCAACCTTAAGACTTGAATATTATGACCATAGTACCTACCTTGTATTAAGGAAGAAAAATTTGAGTTTCACTACTTCGTGAAGAAATTCAAAAGAAAAATGAGAAACATATACTTGATAGAAATGGGGTTATTAGGGTTAGTGTTTATAGTTAAGGTTAGGGTTTTTATGGTTTTGTGTTTTCGGGTTTTAGTGTTTTAAAGCTAGCTTTTTATGGTTTAAAGGTTTCAAGGTTTGGGGCGTTTAATGATTTGAGGGTTTAGGATTGTAAATTTTGGTTTTAAGGTTAGAGGGGGTATGGTTTTTAGGGTAGTGTTTTGTTTAGGGTTAGGGTTTTGTTAAGGTTTTTAGGAATTTGTTTTTGGGATTTTTAGTGTTTAGGGTTAAGGTTTTCATGGGTTAGGGTTTAATGGTAGGTTTTAGGGTTAGCGATTTTTATTGTTAGTGTTTATCAGTTTAGGGTTTACGACTAGGGTTTTAGGGTTTTAAGTTTATAATATAGTTTCATGGTTTAGAGTTAGGTTTGATGTTAGGTTTTAGGTTGTTTGGGGTTTAGCGTTTTTTTAGAGTTTAGGGTTAGAGTTTTTAGAGTATACAATATATATAAAAAATAAATTGGGAAAAAAAAGCAAATACATCACAATAATAATAAAGATGACTTAGCTTATATCCAAGACTCAAAGAGAAACTTGCTAAAGGGGATTAACCCTGACACGAAAGTGAAACAACCTTGTAACTTGAATATTATGACCATAGCACCATACCTTGTATCAATGAAGGAAAATTTGAGTTTCTCTGCTTCCTGAAAAAATTCAAAAGAAAAATGAGAAGATATACTTGATAGAAATGAGGTTATTAGGGTTAGTGTTTATAGTTTAGGCTTCGGGTTTTTATGGTTTAGTGTTTTGGGTTTTTAGTGCTTTAAGGTTAGGTTTTATGGTATAGGGTTATTATTTAGGGTTTAGGATTCGTCTTTTTGTGGTTGAGGGTTTTATTGTTTGTGGATTTAATGATTTGAAGGTTTAGGATGTGGTTTTAGGTTTAAGGTTAGAGGGTGTATGGTTTTTAGGGTTAGTGTTTTGTTTTGAGTTTTAAGGGTATAGTGTTTTGTTTAGGTTTTTAGGATTCTTAGTGTCTAAGGTTAAGGGTTTTTAAGGGTTTATGGTTATGGTTTTTAGAATTTAGGATTTAGTGTTAGGCTTAATATTTAATGTTAGGTTCTAGGGTTAGGGATTTATGGTTTATTGTTTATCGTTTTTAGGGTTTATGATTAGGGTTTTAGGGTTTTTAAAGTTATAATATTGTTTTCATGGTTTAGAGTGAGGTTTGAGTGTTTCGTGTACCCGTTTATGGTTTATGGTTTGGGTTTTTCGTGTTAAAGGTTAGGTTTTATGGTATATGGTTATTATTTAGGGTTTAGGATTCGTCTTTTGTGGTTGAGGATTTTAAGGTTTGTGGATTTAACGATTTGAAGGTTTAGGATTGTGGTTGAAGGTGTATGGTTTTAGGGTTAGTGTTTGTTCGGGTGTTTAGGGTATAGTGTTTTATTTAGGTTTTTTAGGATTTCGTTTTTTAGGATTCTTAGTGTCTAAGGTTAAGGTTTTTAATGGTTTATGATTATGGTTTTTAGAAATTAGGATTTAGTGTTAAGTTTAGGATTTAATGTTAGGTTCTAGGGTTAGGGATTTTATGATTTATGTTATCGTTTTAGGGTTTATGATTAAGGTTTTAGGGTTTAAAGTTTATAATATTGTTTTCATGGTTTGGAGTTAGGTTTGAGTGTTTAGTGTTACCCGTTTATGGTTTAGCATTTTTTAGGGTTTAGGGTTAGTTTTTAGAGTATACAACAGATATAAACAAAATCAATTGGAAGAAAAAGCAAATACATCATAATAGTAATAAAGATGGATTAGCTTATATTCGAGACTCAAGGAGAAACCTGCACAAGAGGATTAACCTTGACATGAAAGCGATGCAACCTTGTGACTTGAATATTATGACCTTAGCACCATACCTTGTATCAAGGATGGAAAATTTGAGTTTCACTGCTTCCTGAAAAAATTCAAAAGAAAAAATGAGAACATACACTTGATAGAAATGGGGTTAGAGTGTATTTTAGGGTTTTAAGGATTTATTAGTGTTTATGGTAAAGGTTTCTTAGGGTTTAAGTTTTCTTAGGGTTTATGGTTAAGGATTTTTGGGGTTATTATGGTTACGGATTTTTAACGTTTAGGGTTTGGGTTTTTTGGGTTAAAGGTTATTAGAGTTTGCAGCAGATATATACAAAATAAATTAGGATGAAAAATCAAATGCATCATAATAATAAAGATGGCTTAGCTTATGTCCGAGATTCAATGAGAAATCCGCATGGGGGGATTAGCCATGACACAAAACTGAGGCAGCTTTATGAAGCAGCACTGCAGTCGCAGCCATGATGTTCCTGCATTACAACAAATTCAACTAAAACTCATATTCTCTGATGTACCACAAAAATTACTACCATTAACTGGAGAGACAAGGACCACATACCATTCCATGTATATATTTCCAAGTTGGTCAATCCTTGTGGGCGGTTAGGTTGTAATGAAAGGCATGCTTCACACCACAAAAAAGAAGTTCTGTAGAATTTTATCAGCATGAAAGCATAATGACTGAAATATATGTAATGCAGAGAAGATAGGATAAAAAGCATAATTATAGCACTGGATGCTTCATCCACTTTGCAAACATCTTTTAGAGCATTACCCTAGAAGAAAATAAAAAAAAATAATATACAATTGCATATAAGATTGTACATTTAGTATTTTTAATCTAAGTTGTGACAAATCAAGAAACCAACCAAATTATTGTATGCTTCCAAAACTCTGGGGTCACATGTGACTGCTTGTTTATAAGGTAGAATTGCCATGTCCAGTTGACCTTGCTCATAATGAAGTGGCCAAATTACCTGTGCACTACCTGATACACAGAACAGTCAATGTGATTGATTAGCAACATAGACTGAGTTTACAAAACTGTAAATTCTAAAACAGTATAATTTGACTACATGAAAAGGAAATGATTGGATCTTCCATCAGGCAGTAGATATCTGAAATAGGACAAACCGCCATTCACTATTTTACTATTCTTATATTGTTATTGTCCATTCATAGGAAAAACATAGTCATCCTAAAAAAACTATCAAGCCAAAACCATCTGTAATTACATATATTGAATAAAGGAGGCCATTAGATGAACCAACATAAAGTTTGAAACTCTATTTCGAACAGTAACAATGGTAAGTTTGTGAACATATGCAGCTAGTTTCCTTCCAAGCTTTTCCTTTTTTTTCTTCTTAATTAAGAAGTGTAAGTCATAATGAAAATACAATAAAATATATGAACCAACTATGACACAATATATCAAGTACCATTCATGACATGACATAACTCATCATTAGTTAGAGATTTTAGAAATAATAGTCCATCAATCACCCAAAACTATATCACAGTTGCCCAAGAGTCATACAATACAACTGATTCAAACTTCTTCTGAAAAAATAATTATTCTTAACAAGATTAATTAGAACTCCGAAGAATCCCTTGAGACCAAGGCAATCAATACTCAGAACACCATTACCATACTTATTAAAAGAAGGAAAACAAGATGATCTCTACATGTCCATTAATTACTATCCCATATCTTTGCTATAATCTTTTACAAAGGGAAAAAAGCTAGCAGCAAACAGCTAGAGAAAAAGCAACGGAACTAACCATAAGCCATACCATAGATTGGCCATGTCTGAAGAGGATGTTGATAGCATGAAATACCTCCTTGAGGAATCCCTATAGCCTAGTAAAAGGGAAAATTCATTCAACGATCCACCAATACAAATCAAAGTATTAGATGCATCCAACAAATCATGGTTAACACCATACCTTGTACTCATCATTAGTTAGGATTTAGGGTTAGTGTTTAGGGTTTAGTGTTTTTAGGGATTCGAGTTTGGGGGTTGGCGTTTTAATTTCAGGACAAGAGATAGGGTATAACGTTATGAAAGAATAAGGGGCCGGTGGGATTTTGATGAAATAGATTTTAAGTCACTTCTATATAACATGTTTCATAATCATACATCATAAATTTTAAAATATTGAAATTTGTAATTCTACCAAATGGGCAACAACAGTTATCGCAAGAAAGGCCAAGCTTAGCAGATATATCCAAAATAAATTAGAGAAAATAAAAGCAAATGCATCACAATAATAAAGATGGATTAGTTTATGACCCAAGCTTAAAGGAGAAAACCTTATGACCTAAGCTTAAAGGAGAAAACCGCATAAGGGGATTAGCACTGACACGAAAGTAAGGCATCCTTGTGACATGAATATTATGAGCTTAGTACCATACATTGTATCAAGGAAGGAAGATTTGAGATTCACTGCTTCCTGAAAAAAGCATAAGTAAAATGAGAACATATACTTGACAGAATTGGGGTTTTTAGGGTTAGTGTTTAGGGTTTATGGTTTTTATGGTTTAAGGTTAGGGTTTTTAGGGTACAGGGTTGAGTTCTAGGATTTTAAGGGGTGGTTAATGTTTTTATGGTTTTGTTTTTTATGGTTAGGGATTTTAGGATTTATTGTTCGGGTTTAGGGTTTTTAGGATTAATGTTATGGTTTTTAGTGTATAGGGTTTAGCATTTTTAGTGTTTAAGGTTAGGGTATGTAAGGGTTTATGGTTTAGGGTTTAGAATTTATGGTTAGGATTTTCAGGATTTAGAGTTAGGGTTTTTTTAGTGTTTAGGGTTAATGTTTCTTAGGGTTAGGGTGTTTAGTGTTTAGCGTGTTTAGGGTTAGGGTTTTTAGAATTTACATCATATATATATACACACAAAATAAATTAAGAAAAAAAGCAAATGCATCATAATAAAAAAGATGGCTTAGCATATTTTCCATACTCAAAGGAGAAAATTGCATAAGGGGATTAGCCTTGACACGAAAGTAAGGCAGTCATGTGGAGGAATTGGAATAAAATCATCAACAAAAAAGAGAAGACACTATAAGAAACGGAGATGAATGAAACCTAGCTTTCTACAAAAGAATTGGCAACAAACAAACTTATGGTGAAACGTATATAGTTGTCTCTAATAATAAATTAATGACTCAAAAAAAAAAACAGAACATATAATTATTACAAACATCAACAATTATTCAAAAATATTTATAAAAGCCAACCAAACGATAATGAACACAATCCACTCCGTACATAAGAATTGAATTCTACAAGATATGTCGTCATCATAGATCAGATTTTTGGGTGCTGGACACAAATAATAGGGATTTTCTTTCAGAAAACAAGGGAACTGAAATATTATATTTTAAAGGAGTAATAATACAAAAAGAAGAACATCAAATCAGCAGGATAGAGTATCACTCATTGGGAATCCAGTAAAGCATCATCTCAAACTGGGAAGCCAAATTCCTCTTGAGAGAAACATGGTAGGGCTTACTTCTTGGACCAACCCTTAAGCTTTCATTATATTACCCCTTAACCTGTAGTATGTAAGACAACGATCACAAAAAAAATGATAAATCACCAAAGCTAATGAAACCACAGTAAAATGGAATGGAAAAGGAAAGAAAAAAATTATAGCCTAGGCCTTTGAAATAACTACTATGCTAGAGCAAAAATTGATCATCCAACACAGCAAAGAATACAATTAGAGGTTAAAAGATGAAATGCTCACAAAGGAATTCAGAATCATATAATCCCTAAAGAAGTAAGAAGTTTTATGCTCAATTCCAATATCAGACTAAAAGAAAATTTCATTTTGAGCTCACACTGCTAAGATCGTTTGTATTTTAGGTTTCAAAGTTAGGGCATTTTGCTGTGGACTAACCGCCATAAACCAAACTAAAAATCAGCCTACATAGACCAAACCCCTACCCAGTGCATTAATAGTAACCCATACAAAACATCATATAAAAATGCATGTATTACATTTCAAAATGATAGAATTGTACTTTACAGTTTAATACCTTCTGCATATAGGTTGTGGAAAGGTTATTATAAGGAGCTGATGATCCAGTGGTTACACTCAGCATAGCTTTATGAAGCAGCACTGCAGCAGTAGCCACCATGTTTCAGCATTACAACAATTTCAACTAAAACTCATATTATCTCATGTACACACAAATTACTACCATTAACATGGAGAGACAAGGACCACATACCATTCCATGTATATATTTCCAAGTTGGTCAATTGTTGTGGGCGGTTAGGCTGTAATGAAAGGCATTGCTTCACACCACAAAAAAGCAAGTTCTGTAGAATTTTATCAGCATGAAATCATAATGACTGAAAATATATGTAATGCAAAGAAGATAGGATAAAAAAGCATACATTATAGCACTGGATTGCTTCATCCACTTTGCAAACATCTTTTAGAGCATTACACCTTAGAAGAAAATCAAATAAAATATTATACAATTGCATATAAAACTGTATATTTAGGTTTTTTAATCTAAGTTGTGACAAATCAAGAAAACAACCAAATTACTGTATGCTTCCAAAACTCTGGGGTCACATGTGACTGCTTGTTTTAGTGTAGAATTTCCATGTCCAGATGATCTTGCTCATAATGTAGTGGCCAAATTACCTGTGCACTACCTGATACACAGAACAATCAATGTGATTGATTAGCAACATAGACTGTGTTTACCAAACTGTAAATTCTAAACAAGTATAATTTGACTACATGAAAAGGAAATGATTGGATCTGCCATCAGGCAGTAGATATCTGAAATAGGACAAACCGTCATTCACTGTTTTACTATTCTTATATTGTTTTTGTGCATTCATAGGAAAAACATAGTCATCCTATAAAAACTATCAAGCCAGAAGCATCTGTAATTACATATACTGAATAAAGGAGGCCATTAGATGAACCAACATAAAGTTTGAAACTCTATTTCTAACAGTAACAATGGTAAGTTTGTGAAGATATGCATCTAGTTTCCTTCCAAGCTTTTCCTTTTCTTTCCTTCTTAATTAAGCGAGTGTAAGTCATAATGATAATACAATAAAATATATGAACAAACTATGGCACAATATATCAGTTGCCATTCATGACAAGTCATCACTCATCATTAGTTAGTGATTTTAGAAATAATAGTCCATCAATCACCCAAAACTATATCACAGTTGCCCAAGAGTCATACAACTGATTCAAACTTCTTCTGAAAAAATAATTATTCTTAACAAGATTAATTACATCTCCGAAGAATCCCTTGAGACCAAGGCTATCAATACTCAGAACACAATTACCATACTTATTAAAAGAAGGAAAACAAAATGACCTCTACATGTCCATTAATTACTATCCCATATCTTTGCTATAATCTTTTACAAAGGGAAAAAAACTAGTAGCAAACAGCTAGAAAAAAAGCAACGGAACTAACCATAAGCCATACCATAGTTTGGCCATGTCTGAAGAGGATGTTGATAGCATGCAATACCTTCTTGAGGAATCCCTATAGCCTGGTAAAAGGGGAAAAATCATTCAACGATCCACCAATACAAATCAAAGTATTAGATGCATCCAACAAATCATGCTTAACACCATACCTTGTACTCATCATTAGTTAGGATTTAGGGTTAGTGTTTAGGGTTTAGTGTTTTTAGAGATTTGAGTTTGGGGTTGGCGTTTTAATTTCAGGACAAGAGATAGGGTATAACGTTATGAAAGAATAAGGGGCCGGTGGGATTTTGCTGAAATAGATTTTAAGTCACTTCTATATAACATGTTTCATAAATCATACATCATAAATTTCAAAATATTGAAATTTGTAATTTTACAAAATGGGCAACAACGGTTATCGCAAGAAAGGCCAAGCTCAGCAGATATATCCAAAATAAATTAGGGAAAAAAAGCAAATGAATCACGATAATAAAGATGGATTAGCTTATGACCCAAGCTTAAAGGAGAAAACCGCATAAGGGGATTAGCCTTGACACGAAAGTAAGGCATCCTAGTGACTTGAATATTATGAGCTTAGTACCATACCTTGTATCAAGGAAGGAAGATTTGAAATTCATTGCTTCCTGAAAAAATTCAGAAGTAAAATGAGAACACATTTACTTGACAGAATTGGGGTTTTTAGGGTTAGTGTTTAGGGTTTATGGTTTTTATGGTTTAAGGTTAGGGTTATTAGGGTATAGGGTTGTGTTCTAGGGTTTTAAGGGTTTGGTTTAGTTTATTTATGGTCAGAGGTTTTAGGATTTAGTGTCCGGGTTTAGGGTTTTTAGGATTTAATGTTATGGTTTTTAGTGTATAGGGTTTAGCGTTTTTAATGTTTAAGGTTAGGGTATTTAAGGGTTTATGGTTTGGGGTTTAGAATTTATGGTTAGGACTTTTAGGATTTAGAGTGAGGGTTAATGTTTCTCAGGGTCAAGGTGTTCAGTGTTTAGCGTTTTTAGGGTTTAGGGTTTTTAGAATTTACATCATATATATATAAATTAAGAAAAAAAAGCAAATGCATCATAATAATAAAGATGGCTTAGCATATGTCCCAGACTCAAAGTAGAAAATTGCATATGGGGATTAGCCTTGACAGAAAGTAAGGCAGTCATGTGACATGAATATTGTGAGCTTAGCACCAACCGATAATGGAGGAATTGGAATAAAATCTGCAACAAAAAAGAGAAGACACAATAAGAAACGGAGATGAATGAAACCTAGCTTTCTACAAAATAATTGGCATTAAACAAACTTATGATAAACGTATATGGTTGTCTCTAATAATAAATTAATGACTCCAAAAAAACAGAACATATAATTATTACAGACAACAACAATTAATCAAAAATAATTATGAAAGCCAACCAAAAGATAATGAACACAATCCACTCCGTACTTAAGAATTTAATTCTACAAGATATGTCGTCATCATAGATCAGATTTTTGGGTGCTGGACACAAAGAATAGGGATTTTCTTTCAGAAAATAAGGGAACTGAAATATTATATTTTAAAGGAGTAATAATACAAAAACAAGAACATTAAATCAACAGGATAGAGTATCACTCATTGGGAATCCTGTAAAGCATCATCTCAAATTGGGAAGCCAAATTCCTCTTGAGAGAAACATGGTAGGGCTTACTTCTTGTACCAACCCTTGAGCTTTCATTAGATTACCCCAATTCCATATGCAGGAATTGCCCTCTTGTGAAATAGATGATGCTATGCTAAAGCACTTTCCAGTCCATGAAAAACATGGTGAAGAATAAAATTTAAATAGAATCATCCAAAATAAAAAATCCTTTTAATCATTATTATTTACTATAGCTTTTATGATTAAGTAGCTAAGAGAATATTCCACCTAATCAAGGGCTTGTCTGGTTTGAAAAAATGCTCTGTTTTTATTTACTATTTTCACTAATAATTACAAAAATGAATCCTTATTTTCAAATTGTTTCTTGTATTCAAAGACTTATCACTTGGCAATGTAACATCCCAAATTTTATTAAATAAAATAAAATTAATAAAATAAGAGAAATAAATAAATAATAATATTAGTAAGATTAGTATATTTTATGAATAAGGTTATTTAATAAATAATAAGAATAATAAATAGAAGGATGAGTGGGTTGAGAGTGGGCCTAGCCCAATTAAGTATTTATTTAAGGAAGGGGTTCTCAGTTCACCCTAATCCTTATTCGTAAAATCGTCAGAGAGCGAAACGCTAAGGAGGGGAGAAACGACGTCTCAAGAAGGGGTTGTTGCAGAATAATCATTAGGAATCAAGAATTGTTGCGGTTCGATCTTCACTTCAAGGTACGGTGGGGGAGAGGGTGCCGCTTGTATGTGCATGTGGGGGGTGCTTGGGTAGTAATTTAAGACTATAAATTTGTATTGATACATGTTATAATTGAGAATGAATGATGAAAATTATTGATTTATGATTGATTGAATGAATCTTGATGAGTTCTTGAATGAGATTGAAGAGTATAGAGAAAAATAGAGAAAGGGGTAAATAAGGGTTTGATGATTTGGGTGTTGATGGGTTAACTGTATAATCTGTGTAAAGATTGTTGTTTTGTTGAGTATAACTGATATAAACGAATATGATTGAAGTATAAATGACGAGGATTGAGTATAGATTGAAGAAGGGGAGAAAAAGGGGCAAAACGCAGTATAGTCGCGTTCTGCGTAATCTGCGCTGCAGGTTGCGCTGCAGCGCAGGTTGAGGCGCAGCCCTCTGGAATCTGCGCTGCAGGTTGCGCTGCAGCGCAGGTTGAAGCGCAGCTCGCAGAATTTCTATTTTTGATGTGATTGTGATGAGTTCTTTTCAGAGTGAGTATGGTTTTCCTTAACACATGAATTTGAGATTGATATGTATTTAATATAAGTGCTATTTTGCGGAATTGAGAGATTTAAATGGATGATTAAAGAGTATTGATTTTGGTTTGAGTATGATAATATTAATATCTCCCTTGATGTTAGATGTCCATATTGTTAAGATATATGATGATGATGTATTGATGTATTGAGTGTATGAGGTATGTGGTGTGGGATGATAATATATTTATGTAATGAACATATGAGGAATGAGGGTATGATGATTTTATGATGATAATGATGATTGAGGATGTTTGATGATGATGATGATGATGATGTGTATAACTCCACGAGGTGTGTAATATGATGATCATGCATTGAGTATATGAAGTGTGGTACTAAGGAGCATAAGCCCGGAGAGGGGCGAGTGCGACTTGGGAGAGTTTGTACCAAGGAGCATAAGCCTAGAGAGAGGAGAGTGCAACTTGGGAGAGTTTGTACCGGGGAGCATAAGCCTAGAGAGGGGCGAGTGCGACTTGGGAGAGTTTGTACCGAGGAGCACAAGCCTAGAGTGGAGCGAAATGCAACTCGGGAGAGTATTGATGAGGTGATGAGGATGATGATATAACTAATCTTATGATGTTTATGATGTCTTGAGCATATATGATGTTGTACTTGAGATACACAAGCCCAGGGAGGGGTGGAGTGTAGCTCAGGGAGGTGAGTATTGTACCTGGGTCTAACTCGGGGAGGTGATTATGGTACCTGAGTATAACTCAGGGAGGCGAGTGATGATTATGATAATATTGATTATGGTACCTGAGTGTAACTCAGGGAGGTGAATGATGATTATGATGATATTGATGATTATGATGATTATGGTGATATTGATGATTATGATGGTTATAGTGATATTGATGATGTTGTTGGTGTATATGATGATGGGTGAATATGTCTTATATATGATGATATAAAAAATGAGTTATATGATGATGCTATGATTTTGTAATGATAAAATGAGTAATTGTAACATCCCGCAAATTAGAAGCTCTAATAATTCATTAGGCAAAAAACAGAGAATTATGTGTTAGTAATTAAGGAAAGGAAAATTGAGGAATTAGGGCTAAAACTCAGTTATAAAACCAAGTCTTAGGATTTCGTCTAAGTGAATATAGGGAGTTTGGGTTGCTGGTAATCGATTACAGAGGGCCTGTAATCGATTACCCGAGAGCTGAGTTTTTGGTAATCGATTATGTAATCGATTACGAGAGAGCTGAGTTCTTGGTAATCAATTACCAGGTGTTGTGATCGATTACCAGTTTTCCAAAAGGGTTTTTCTAGTGTCTTTTTTCGCTGCTGGTAATCAATTACAGTGGGTCTGTAATCGATTACTGTCACTTAAGTATATAAGGACTGGTGCTGAAAATCAGAATGCATGTTTATTTTCTTCTTCTCCTTCGACCTAGAGAGAGAGAATCCTAGTGAGAGAGAGCTTGGATTAAGGCTTGGAGAAGGGAATTGAAGTTAAGAATCATCAAGCGGACATCTCTACTCATCATTTCTCTCTTGAATTTCAAGAATTGGTGAGTATAACTCACACACACATTCCCCTTGATTTTGAATTTCTCTAATGTATGAACCCTACTCTCCAATTCCTTTTCTATATGATTATTGTGAATGGATTAGTGATGTTTGCATGAGATTGAGTAATTGTTGTTAGGTTTTGCATTGAAAACCTTATGGTAGCAAGATTTACGAAACTAGCGAGATTTACGAAACTGTCGAAATGCTCAATGTATGAACCCTACCCTCTAATTCCCTTTATATATGGTTATTTTGAATGGATTTGTGATGTTTGCATGGAATTGAGTAATTGTTGTGAGGTTTTGCATTGAAAACCTTAGGATATCGAAATTACGAAATTTACGAAACTATCGAAATGCTTTAATTTTCATTTTTTTCATTGATTCATGTATGCCGGTTTCGACCGTGAGTTAAATAAGCCGGCCTTGTGCTGTGAGTTAAGAAAATTGAATGATTATGTGAAAATTGACTTCGGTTCAGTAATGGGTGGGATACGTCCCCGGGAAAGACGTTTCCCGTAGTCCGAGCTCAGTTCTAACTCCAGTTTAAGTGATAATATTATTCCATCTGAGCACATCAGTGAGTTGCATCATTAGTGCATTATTTGATTCAGTTATGGTTATGATTATTGTTGTATATTAGTTGGTGATTGAATTTCCCTTACACTGCATATGCATAGTTATGCTTCACTGAGACATTAGTCTCACCACGCGTTTTGTGGACACAATCTAGGTGTGCAGGTACCTCCTGGCAGGACTCAGTAAGATTAGAGCAGGATCCTTCCTTGTTTTGATGTTTATTATCTTTTTTGATTGTATAGGATAGTTATGTATAATCTTGGTTATGTTAGAAATGTTTAGTTTATAGCCTTCGGTCCAGTTGTATATATTTTTACAGATTGTATTTATGTATATAAAGTTTGAGTTATTCACATTGTATAAGTTATCGTTGGTTACTTATCGAATTGTGGTGTATGATATCCGGAATTACGCGTTTTGGTTTCGAAAATTTAGGATTTTGTTTCCAACGGACTAAGTCTTGAATTTAGAAATTAGGGCGTTACATTTTGGTATCAGAGCAGTTCAATCCAATTGGACTGTGGTAATAGGATTTTCTTGTGACTTGTTATTCTGATTTATGCATTATTTTGTGAATTGAGAGACTGATCACATCGATGTTTACTTAATGATGTGTAGAGAATTATGGCAAGTGGCAGGAGGGGTCGCCCTAGAGTTAATCCTTCCTCTCAGAATCCACATCCGGACCCAGTGGCAGCAACGTTACAGGCATTCACACATATGATGGGAGAACAGATGAATGCTAACCGAATTCAATCTGAGGCGGCTCGAGAACAGGCGGCTGCCAATGCAACATTACTTCAGGAATTGGCCGAAGGACAACAGGGACACCTCATATTCCTATGGTGGATCCGTTTGTTCATGGGCTGGCGGAATTTCGGAAGCACAACCCTCCCCAATTCAATGGAGTCTATGATCCAGATGTGGCATCCAACTGGCTTAGAGATCTCAATAGGATTTTTGATGTGATGAAATGTGCTGATGATTCCAAGGTTGGTTTTGCTATTTACATGCTGAGGGGTGAAGCTGAAGACTGATGGAAGACCACTAGTACCTAGACTGTTGTGATGGAGACTCCGGTTACCTGGGGCATCTTTCAGACTCTGTTTTTAGACAAGTATTTTCCCGCTACTGTCCGAAGACAAAAGGAAGCAGAATTCCTACAACTGAAGCAAGGGAGTTTGACTGTGGGCCAGTATGTGGCCAAGTTTGAAGAATTAGCTAAATATTCAAGATATCTTTAGACGGTAGCTGATGAGGAGTGGAGGTGCACTCAGTTTGAAGGAGGTCTCCGACCTGAGTTGTTGGATCGGGTTGGAACACTCGAGATCAAGGATTTCCCCACCTTAATCAACAAATGCTACATTGCGGAGAAGAATATCCGAGGAACCACCACTTCGACACCACCTGCAGACAACAAAGGAAAAGGGAAGATAGATGCGACAAATCAGTTTAAGGGCCCGAGGCCTAAGTGGCAAGGCACCTCAACCTTGACTACTAGACCGGCCTAACGCCAAGGGGTACCTACTTGCCCCAAGTGCGGAAAGGAACACTCTAGAGAATGCTTGACGAGGAAGAATGTATGCTACTTTTGCAATCAGCCTGGTCACATGAGGAATGAATGTCCAAAGAGAAAAGATTTACCAAAACCTCAAACCACTGGAAGAGTCTTCACTCTTAGCGGGGAAGTGGCAGCTTCTGCAGATAATCTGATGCGAGGTATGTGCACTCTAGGAGATCGAACCTTAATTGTGTTGTTTGATTCAGGAGCTACTCATTCTTTCATTTCTCATGATTGTGTTAAACAGTTGAACTTGCTTGTTGTATCTTTGCCTTATGTTCTTAGTGTTACCACTCCCGCCAAGGAGGCCATTTCCATTTCCCTTGTATGTATTTAGTGCCTCATTATGATACAAGGGAAGGCCTTCGAGGTTGACCTAGTTTGTTTGCCATTAAGGGGTATAGATATCATTCTTGGCATGAATTGGTTATCTTCAAATCGAGTCATGCTTGACTGTTTTGGCAAGAAGGTTGTTTTTTCCACTTCTTCCTCCTCCTTCAAGGGAGAAGAAACCATCAATTCTTTTGTCCAGTGTCACCAAAGTGTCTGAATGCCTTAGTGATGGGAGTGAATGTTTTGTTTAATTACTTTCCTCAACTCTAGAGTCTAAGGTAGACATAAGCAGTATAGCTACGGTTAGGGAGTTTCAAGATGTTTTCCCTAGTGAGGTAACTACCTTACCTCTGGACCGAGAGATAGAGTTTTCCATAGACCTAGTACCAGGTACAGGACCCATTTCCAAAGCACCATACAGGATGTCCCCACTAGAACTTAGTGAACTTAAGGCTCAGTTAGAAGATCTTATGTCTAAATGGTTCACTAGGCCTAGTGTGTCACCCTGGGGGGCTCCAGTACTCTTAGTGAAAAAGAAGAATGGGAGTATGAGGCTGTGTATAGATTATAGGCAGTTGAACAAGGTTACCATTAAGAATAAGTATCCCTTACCCAGAATATATGACCTCTTAGATCAGCTTAGGGGAGCTTTGGTTTTCTCTAAGATATATTTGAGGTCTGGTTACAACCAGATCAAGATTAAGGGGGAGGATATACCTAAGACAGCCTTCAGGACTAGATATGGGCACTACGAGTATTTGGTGATGCCATTTGGAGTAACCAATGCTCCCGCTGTATTCATGGACTACATGAATCGCATTTTTCGGCCCTACCTGGATCAATTTGCTATGGTATTCATTGATGATATTCTGATCTATTCCCATATCCTAAAAGAGCATGAGTGTCATCTTAGGACGGTATTGGGGATTTGAGAGATAAGAAGTTTTTTGCCAACCCCGAGAAATGTGAGTTTTGGAGTGACAGGGTTCAATTTCTAGGACATGTAATTACCAGTGACGGTGTATCTGTTGATTCTAGCAAGATAGAAGTTGTCCTTGAATGGGAAAGGCCTAATACCATTACGGAGATTAGGAGTTTCCTAGGATTGGCTGGCTACTACCGGAGATTCATTAAAGGATTATCCCAGCTAGCCTTGCCTCTCACAAGGTTGACTCGAAAGGGGAAAGCCTTTGTGTGGGATGAGAATTGTGAGCGGAGCTTTTTGGAGCTCAAGGTTAGGTTAACCACCGCTCCGGTACTAGCGTTACCGGATTTGTCTAGGACTTTCGAGGTGTACAGTGATGCCTCAGGAAAGGGCTTAGGATGTGTTTTGATGCAGGATAGGAGAATGGTGGCTTATGCATCTAGGCAGTTGAAGCCTCATGAGGAGAATTATCCTACTCATGACCTGGAGTTAGCAGCAGTGGTCTTTGCCCTCAAGATTTGGAGGCATTAAGGTCTTTAGTGATCACAAAAGTTTAAAATATCTCTTTGATAAGAAAGAACTCAATATGAGGCAGAGGAGATGGATGGAATTTCTCAAAGACTATGATTTTGAACTGAAATACCATCCTGGCAAGGCCAATGTGGTGGCTGATGCCCTCAGTAGGAAGTCCCTTCATGTGTCTTCCATGATGATACATGAAATGAGTTTGTTAGAGGAGTTCAGGAACCTAAGTTTAGGTGTTACAGTTGGAGAGCATAGTGTCAAACTTCATAGAATTGAGATCACCAGTGAGCTGAGAGCTCTTATCAGGGAGGCTCAGAGTTTGTACTCAACCCTCCAAGAGAGAAAGCAGCAATTAGGGTTTTCGGAGTCAGAAGATGGGGTAATTCTCTTCCAAGGGAGAGTCTGTGTCCCTAAGGGGGGTAGCCTCAGGCAGCAGGTTTTAGAGGAAGCTCACAGAGGTAAGTTTTCTGTACATCCTGGCTCTACCAAGATGTATCAGGATTTGAAGAGGATGTTTTGGTGGGATGGCATGAAAAGAGATATAGCAGATTATGTTTCTAAGTGTTTAGTGTGTCAACGGGTCAAAATAGAACATCAGAAACCATCAGGAACCCTTTTACCATTAGAAATCCCTGATTGGAAGTGGGAGAGTGTAGCTATGGACTTTGTGATAGGATTGCCTCGAGTCCAAGCTGGTTTTGATACCATCTGGGTGATTGTGGATTGACTGACCAAGTCAGCCCACTTCCTACCAATTAGGAGTACCTATTCCCTTAGCAAGTTAGCAAATTTGTATGTTAGAGAAATCGTCAGACTCAATGGTATTCCCTCTAACATCGTATCAGATAGGGACCCTAGGTTCACTTCTAGGTTCTGGAATGCACTTCACCAGGCTTTCGGGACCAAACTTCGGTTTAGTATTGCTTACCACCCTCAGACTGACGGTCAGTCTGAAAGAACCATCCAGACCTTAGAAGATATGCTCTGAGGCTTGTGTTTTAGAGGAGTCAGGTAGTTGGGATAGGTTTCTGCCTCTCATTGAGTTTGCCTACAATAACAGTTTTCATAGCAGTATAGGCATGGCACCCTATGAGGCACTGTATGGTAGGAAATGCAGGTCTCCTTGTGTTGGTGTGAGGTAGGTGAGAGAACCTTTTTAGGCCCAAAGTTAGTGCAGGAAACCTCAGATAAGATCAGGGTCATTAGGGAAAAACTTGTAACTGCCCAAAGTCGACAAAAGAGTTATGCTGACAAAAGAAGAAAAGACTTAGAGTTTGAGGAAGGGGACCATGAAATTTTGAAAGTAACTCCTGTCACAGGCATAGGACGATCCATCAAGACCAAAAAGCTCAATCCTAGATTTGTTGGTCCATTTCAGATCCTGCAGAGGGTTGGCCCTCTGGCTTACAGGATAGCCTTACCACCTCAGTTGTCCAGGATACATGATGTTTTCCATGTATATCAGTTAAGAAAATATGTTCATGATCCATCACATGTTATTGGCCCTGAATCAATACAATTAAGAGAAGATCTCACCATTCCTTCTAGACATGCACAGATTATTGACAGGAGTGTCAAAACTTAAGGAGCAAGACAATTCCTTTGGTGAAGGTGTATTGGGAAGGTCAATCTCCAAAAGAGGCAACATGGGAGAAAGAAGATGTCATTCGGGAACAGTTTCTGGAACTTTTTAGTTGAGGTAGTCTTTAATTTCTGTTTCTTGAACAATTTTGAGGTCAAAATTTCTCGAAGGGGGGGTAGAATGTAACATCCCGCAAATTAGAAGCTCTAATAATTCATTAGGCTGAAAACAGAGAATTATGTGTTAGTAATTAAGGAAAGGAAAATTGAGGAATTAGGGGTTAAAACTCAGTTATAAAACCAAGTTTCAGGATTTCGTCTAAGTGAATATAGGGAGTTTGGGTTGCTGGTAATCGATTACATAGGGTCTATAATCGATTACCGAGAGCTGAGTTTTTGGTAATCGATTATGTAATCGATTACCCGAGAGCTGAGTTTTTGGTAATCGATTATGTAATCAATTACTAGAGAGCTGAGTTCTTGGTAATCGATTACTAGTTGTTGTAATCGATTACTGGTTTTCCTTAAGGGTTTTCTAGTGTCTTTTTCGCTGCTGGTAATCGATTACAGTGGGTCTATAATCGATTACCGTCACTTAAGTATATAATGACTGGTGCTGAAAATCTGAATGCATGTTTATTTTCTTCTTCTCCTTCGACCTAGAGAGAGAGAGAGAGAATCCTAGTGAGAGAGAGCTTGGATTGAGGCTTGGAGAAGGGAATTGAAGCTAAGAATCATCAAGTGGACATCTCTACTCATCATTTCTCTCTTGAATTTCAAGAATTGGTGAGTATAACTCACACACACATTCCCCTTGATTTTGAATTTCTCTAATGTATGAAACCTACTCTCCAATTCCCTTTCTATATGATTATTGTGAATGGATTAGTGATGTTTGCATGAGATTGAGTAATTGTTGTTAGGTTTTGCATTGAAAACCTTAGGGTAGCGAGATTTACGAAACTAGCGAGATTTACGAAACTGTAGAAATGCTCAATGTATGAACCCTACCCTCTAATTCCCTTTCTATATGGTTATTGTGAATGGATTTGTGATGTTTGCATGGAATTGAGTAATTGTTGTGAGGTTTTGCATTGAAAACCTTAGGATATCGAAATTACGAAATTTACGAAACTATCGAAATGCTTTCATTTTCATTTTTGTCATTGATTCATGTATGCCGGTTTCGACCGTGAGTTAAATAAGCCGGCCTTATGCTGTGAGTTAAGAAAATTGAATGATTATGTGAAAATTGACTTCGGTCCAGTAATGGGTGGGATACGTCCCCGGGAAAGACGTTTCCCGTAGTCTGAGCTCAGTTCTAACTCCAGTTTAAGTGATAATATTATGCCTGCTGAGCACAACAGTGAGTTGCATCATTAGTGCATTATTTGATTCAGTTATGGTCATGATTATTGTTGTATATTAGTTGGTGATTGAATTTCCCTTACACTGCATATGCATAGTTATGCTTCACTGAGACATTAGTCTCACCACGCGTTTTGTGGACACAATCTATGTGCAGGTACCTCCTAGCAGGACTCGGTAAGATTAGAGCAGGAGCCTTCCTTGTTTTGATGTTTATTATCTTTTTGGATTGTATAGGATACTTATGTATAATCTTGGTTTATGTTAGAAATGTTTAGTTTATAGCCTTCGGGCCAGTTGTATATATTTTTACAGATTGTATTTATGTATATAAAGTTTGAATTATTCACAAATTGTATAAGTTATCGTTGGTTACTTATCTAATTGTGGTGTATGATATCCGAAATTACGCGTTTTGGTTTCGAAAATTTAGGATTTTGTTTCCAACGGACTAAGTCTTGAATTTAGAAATTAGGGCGTTACAGTAATAGGTGCTGAGAATAGAGTAGGCGAATTATTTGGTGAATGAGGATTGGAGAGTTATATGATGATATCGATGAATTGTTATATGATGATTTATAGGTGATATTATCTGATGAATTATTTGATGATTGAGTATGTGGTATGATAAATGATGATGTTGTTTACATGAGGGTGAGGATAGGGTAGCCTCCTAGGTGTATGTATGAGTAGTATTCTTTTCCTCACCGTTACACTGTGGTTAAATTTACAGGTGATGATGATGACACGACTGGTGTCGAGTATTGATTGAAGGGAGAGTCGCTCTGATATATGTGACATAAGGGTTTACTGCTGGGGGTTTTTATTTCATGTTTTCCATTTCTAGGAAAGAATTTTGTAAACTGTTAAGTGCCTTACATGGCCAGTAGGTTATTTTGATGTTGATTCCGCTGCTTAAAATATTTTGAAACATTTGACTTCTATTTTATCTCATATGAGTTTACTTATGAAATAAATGACGTTTATTACGATGAGAAATGCGAACCTTTTTACCCGTTGTGGGACACTATCCTTTCTATATTTCGAATTATTAATTGTATAAGAGTATAGGGTAGAAGGGTGTCACAGGCAATGGTGAAAACAAAGTGAAACACATAAAGTAAGGGACTGTTTACTTTAAGAAAATATTTTCCATTTTCATTTCTTATTTTTAGTTTTAATTACAAAAAATGCCAACTTGTTTTTTTCATTTTGTTTATGATTTAGAATTTTGTACAAGTAGAGAAATCAATACAAACTTGTTTTTACCGTTTACTCTACAAAACTTTGGCAACAGTGATTACTTATATTCAGAACTAAAAGTATTTTTCTAATTTAAACTAAAAAGGGAAAAATGGAAAAAGAAAATGTTTTCTGAAATCAAATGGCCCCCATACAAATCTTTGAAAACAAAAAATGAATGCAGAAAACATTTTCTGACCAGGAGTTGAATGACTTTTTCCAGATGAATCATTTGACAATTCTGGAATCTGGAGCATAGAAATATATTGAACTTATATTGTGTATCAATGGTGAATAAAATATATTAGAACTTCCTATCCAATTTTAGGTTCTATTTATTGAATTTACTGAATGTGTATCAAACGCTGTCAATAATGCAGATAGATTCTAAAAATATATCAAATGAGCAAAAAATCATCCCATAATTTTATAAAACGTAGTTGCATCATATAACTGTCAGACAGTCAACTAGATTAGTCCATAGAAAAAATATGCCAAGAATGTTGCAGGATTGTAAATGAAAATAGGGAGGAGGTACAGAGTGTATTACACCAACATTAAAAACAGTAATGCTACCTTTGTGCAGCTTCTTATTTGCCTGCTTTGTGACTCCTGGGGAGACCGCATGCATGATTTTTCAGCGTCACAACTTACTGAAGGAATATCAGATCGATTAAAATTAAATGGTTCAGAATACTGGTCAGACTCCGCATCCAAAGATGGAACAGACCTATCATCACCCCATCCTTCTAGACAAAGTGATTGTTGGCAGACTTTCTTCTGCATTAGAATTCTCACGTAACTAAATCCCAAACGCTCGGTTTGGTTGCGAAGAAATTGGTGGAGGGGGAGAAGAAATACAGAAGATAGAAATGTGTATATGAGTTTGGTTGAGCAGAAATTATCAAATAAATAAATGAAAAATGGTGGGACCAATGCCTGTCCATTTCTCCAAGCCAAAATGGTGAAGAAACTCTACCATTTGAGGAGAGAGAATGGGAAAAAAATTCTGACCCATATGCCCCATATTTTTTGTTGCTCAAGCTCTACTTTCTCAATCCTTCTTCCTCGAATGTTACTTCATCTTTTATTTATTTTTATTCTTTAATTTATTTTTTTAAAACAAATGGATAGATAACTCCGAGATTCGCCTCAAGCTTTTTGTTTTACGAAACTACATTAATTATATTTTAATAATATATATTAATTATAAGTATTAATATTTTAATATTAGTTATAAATAATAAAAATTTACTAATATAATTTTTATAATTAACTAATAAATTTAAACAATAATATGATTTTATTTTTTATTTTATAAACATTTATTGTTTTAAAATTAGGAAAATTTTTATTTTTATAAATTTAAATCTTTTAAATTTTATAAATTTAACTAAAGAATATATTTAGGGGTATTTTGGTCTTATATACAATTTAATTTCTCTCCTTTCTATTTCTCTCATACCAAATAAAAATACTATTTCTCTCCACTCTATTTCATCTTTATTTCTTTCCTACCAAACAACTCAATTTCTTCTATATTTCTCACTTATTTCTCTTCACTCCATTTCTCTCTTTCATATTTCTCTCTACCTTATTTCTCTCCACACTACTAATCAAAGTGAAAGAGCCTACAGCCATTTCCAGTGCCTTGTCTCTTCTCACCAGATTCTTTAAGTGCTACAGGTGAAAAATATTTTTTGAGTTTTCCATCCTACTAGACCAATATATTGACTTGTTAGAAGCAAAGGCTGCAGATCTATTCCCGCCAAAACTAAGAAAGCTTGCAGTAGAATTGAATTTGGGTGATGGATAGAGATCTCGTCCATGTTGGGGGTCACGATAAGAGAAAGGTGGAGATTCAACTGGAGATTTCCATATGCCTGATGTAGAGAGGAAGAAATTATGTAGAAAAGAAAAAGAAACGTGGATAACATAATTATATATAGAAATTACGATGATAAAGCCACCTTGCAGAGAAGAATCAGGCATTGTTGAAGGTAGAATGGGTGGCCGTGTTCTCTTGTTTCTTTGGGTTGGCTGGGAATTTGCAGGAGGGGTATACACATGTGGCTCCGATTCCCATGGAGAAACTCTAACAGGTCGCAGAATTGATGATGGTTCATCCATTGAACCTGAGATACATTACAGGCCATAAGATGAATGAACCAAGAGCTTCTGTGTAAATTTTAAATCCTAGCACTAGAAGTGTCAGCATGCTGCCTCTTGTACTTATCATGTATACAAAATCTTAGCCATTTTCTGGAAGCTAAATTTATTTTAACTTTTTTTTATGATATCTCTCCCCTTGTATGCATCCACCACTGAATTTTAAACTTTCTAGGGAAATATCATATACTGGATTAGGCCACAAACAAAGCACAATCAATATTGCCCTTTCTTGACCAAGTTAAAGAGATGTAAGAATAATCTATATATTTTGGTAGCTTTTTCTGAAATTTAAATGGTCATATTTGGAAAATTGTAGAAATAATTGAATCATACTAAATGCAAACTACAAAAATAAGCACTGGAAGTATAACTAAAATCATTAATACTAACCTTTAATGATCGCCACTCGGAATCAGCCCAGACAGATGATTTATTATCTTCAACACCCACAATAGTACCACTGAATCTGTATTTAGGGGGTGAGGAACATTTATCAGATTGAACAAAGTGATAAAATCAAAATATCAATTTTCAAGCAAGCAGCTTGTGCACCTTCTTTAAGGAACTTCATCACCCTCAAATCTCATTTGAATCTCATCCCAACAGAAAGTTTATGATTTCGAGATTCAAGATACTTGTTGACGCTCACAATAAACTCTGATCGGCTTGTTCTAAGATAAATATTTATAAGTCAGCAGAAAATATCAACTAAGTAAAGCAACAAAAACTCAAATATCATCCCAATCAAAATATTCACCAAAAAGGAAAATAGCTCTTTAATTGAATGAAAGCAGGCGGGCACATGTACAAGTACAAAAAATGCACAGCTCTCTGTTAGTTGAAGGTAATAATCGGTAGCAAAATATGACAAGTTGGCAACACCAACATGAGAATTAAAAATATTAAATATGAGATAACTAATAACTTCATAGTGTTAAATACAAGACCTGGGCTTGTAAAATACAGAAAACAATGTTCCAGTTGAAATGGCATGAGATGCAGTGGCCAGAACACCAAGATGCATACTGTGACTAGATATAACAGAAGAAGGCATGTTGCTTTGCTGTCTCATGAGCCTCCTAACCCCAACTCGGAGCTCTCCATTTTCACCCCTAGAATATTGAATGCAATAAAAACCACCCACAATAAGTAACAACATTAAGAAACAAAAGCAATTAATAAAAATGCAAAGTATTTTTCTTGCCCCTAGAGGACGGTATAATACTTCTACTAAACAACTTGCCTTAAGAATATAAATGCATCACCAACCACTAATTTTTTGGAACTGACAAAGACACTCCACCAGTGGTCAGTAAGTGGTGCCTGGGTTGCCCTGTAAATTTATAAATTATTCTGTGCAGTCAGGAACTTACTGGCAGAATGAACATAAAAAATGCATTATACAAGTCAACAACATGACAGCGGAGTGCATGTATGTAGGAACCCGATAAATTTATCAATGATGTAAGGATTTATCTAACAGAGCCTTTACCTAAGAAGCAACTGATGAGTGAAATTCAATTGACTCAAAATTTAACAGGCAATGTGCTGAAAAGTTAAAATGGCTAAGTAAACTACACACAAAGCCTTAAAACATGAGGTTAGTTCTGTTATGTTAGTAAGAAAACTTTCAGATGTCAAGTAGCTATAGATTAAATCGTGATATGAAAGAGGTACATATCTATATATTGCAAAACATTGATATCACAAGGACCAAGAACTCCATAAAATCTTTTTCTAATAAGCAAGCTTGGCATTACAAGTACAGTCCTAATATTTGTTTAACTTTGAAACAATTGCCAGTTGTTTTACAAGCAGCGTGAATGGTACTTCCTCAGCATATTTTATCTGTAGAAATACGCAACACTCCAAACTAAAGTGCAGCAGAATCTTCATTGATACAATTTTTTTCTTCAAGCAAACACTTCAGAGAAATAAAATTATCACACTCTTTACCATATTCACATGATAGGACAAGGTACAAAAATAAGGGGGAAATAGAACAGCCAAGCTCCCTACCTCAAAAAATATGCCGAAAAATGCCATTCATTCCCATGCAAATCAGTTGCAACCAATTCTTGCCATGGTGGCTGCTGTGTAATATCCTGAAAAAACCATGATAATTATAAAGTGTAAATGACAATTGAAGACAAGCATGATCAGACGTCTTTAACAATTTTTTGAAAAAAAAATGTTGCTAACCAGTGGTGGCAAACAATCATCTGCATGTCTTCAAAGAACAGAGAAACCCCCATGAGTGCTAGTGTCAGAAGCAGTAAGTGTCTTGCAAAATGAATGGACAGTACATGTTGGAGTTTCAGGCAGAGGATCATCTGGGCTTGTCACCTCGCTTTGCTGCACATACAAAACACAGAAACACAAGACATACATAAAATGAGATACAGAGAGAGAGAGAGAAAGAAACCATACGGGCAAGAAACAATAATTTGAAAATGAGTTGAGAGATAAATCAAGAGAACAAAAAAGGTCTAAATATAATAACCATGCCAAACAAAGAATGAGAGCACACTCACATCTGCTTCAGGAAGCAAAGTTATCTGTGCATAAACTTCATCTATTTCCGACAGTAACAATGGTAAGTTTGTGAAGATATGCAGCAAGTTTCCTTCCAAGCTTTTCCTTTTTTTCCTTCTTAATTAAGCGAGTGTAAGTCATAATGATAATCCAATAAAATATATGAACCAACTATGGCACAATATATAAATTGTCATTCATAACATGTCATCATTCATCATTAGTTAGCGATTTTAGAAATAATAGTCCATCAATCACCCAAAACTATATCACATTTGCCCAAGAGTCATACAATTGATTCAAACTTCTTCTGAAAAAATAATTATTCTTAACAAGATTAATTACAACTCCGAAGAATCCCTTGAGCCAAGGCTATCAATACTCAGAACACCATTATCATACTTATCAAAAGAAGGAAAACAAAATGATCTCTACATGTCCATTAATTACTATCCCATATCTTTGCACTAATCTTTTATAAAGGGAAAAAAAACTAGCAGCAAACAGCTAGAGAAAAAGCAACGGAACTAACCATAGTTTGGCCATGTCTGAAGAGGATTTTGATAGTATGCAATAGCTTCTTGAGGAATCCCTAGAGCCTGGTAAAAGGGGAAAAATCTTTCAAGGATCCACCAATACAAATCAAAGTATTAGGATGCATCCAACAAATCATGCTTAACACCATACCTTGTACTCATACGCAGTTAGCGATTTTAGAAATAGATAGCCCATCAATCACCCAAAACTATATCGCAGTTGCCCAAGAATCATATAACTGATTCAAACTTCTTCTGAAAAAATAATTATTCTTAACATGATTAATTACAACTCCGAAGAATCCCTTGAGACCAAGGCTATCAATACTCAGAACACCATAACCATATTTATTAAAAGAAGGAAAACAAAATGATCTCTACATGTCCATTAATTACTATCCCATATCTTTGCACTAATCTTTTACAAAGGAAACAAAAAAACTAGCAGCAAACAGATAGGGAAAAAGCAACAGGACTCACCATAAGCCATGCCATAGTATGGCCATGTCTGAAGAGCATGTTGATAGCGTGCAATAGCTTCTTGAGGAATCTCTAGAGCCTGGTAAAAGGGGAAAATTCTTTCAAGGTTCCACCAATAATACAAATCAAAGTATTAGATGCATCCAACAAATCATGCTTAACACCGTACCTTGTACATATTCCCAAGGTTCAGATATGCACCAGGGAAGGAAGATTTGATTTTAACTGCTTCATGAAAATGCATGTCACCATCCGTCTCGTTCTTCTGCAGAAGGAACTTTGACACTGAAGAGTTGAACACGGCACAAGAAGAAACAATGACTTATGAAAGAGGTCATTGAAAGTATGCTAGCATGACATAGCGTTAGAGAAAACTTCCAAGAATGTTTCCTAAACCTTCCCTTCTCATTCTTGATAGCCGATATCACTTCTCCAACCTGCAAACTACTGCACCTTCCAATTCTCTCTTCTCTGAACCCACATTTTTGAGCAAACTTCTTTCCAAAGACCAATTTATATGGAGGAACTAGAGGAGTCCCCATGTGAGCTGTCGCGCCGGGGTTTTATTACTCATAAATTAGGCTTCAACATTATTCTAATATATATAATTAATAATTAATAACCCGTCTAAAATTAAAAATTAATTAAATTAATTTTTTTGTCTAAATTTCACTTTTAAGTTATTTTATTTCTATGAAAATTATATTTATATTTTATGTTTCATATAAAAAGTTTTATCATAAAAAATATATTTTAAATAATTCTAAGAAAGAAGTTTCAGTCAATATATTTTAAATATCTTTCCTCTAAAAAACATCACATCATCCGTTTTACTTTCTTTTTATTTTTTATCAAAATTATATCTCCATTTATTTAGCATTTATTGTAGTGTTTTTTTATGAATCACGGGTATCCTCCACGGGAGGTAGTCTTAATCCTGTCATTTTCTTTTTTCTTTTACTTTTTTACCTCACTTCATTTTCTTTTTTTATTATGATATTAAAATATATTCTCTCATTATTCGTTTTTAATATTATATAAAAGAAATTTTTCAATGAAACGTGCGTATTCTCCACGGGAAAAAGTCTTGTTCCTACCATTTTATTTTTTCTCACACATTAATTTTCTTTTTTTATTATCTTTTTTACTTTCTTTTTATTTTTTTATTAAAATTATATCTCTATTTATTTAGCTTCTATTGTAGATTTTTTTTATGAATCACGGGTATCAAAAAAAAATCCCGCCTATTTGTCCCTCAATTTGCTTTCTCAAACAACTAGTCGGGTACCCGTGTGATGCACGGGACATGTATATAAGGGAAATAGTAAAGAGTTGAGTATTTAATTTGGTTAAGAATACATGAAAAAGTAATTATAACAATAATTATGAAATAAGAATTAAGTCACCAAGTATTGTTTCTTTCACCAAGCCTCTTGAGGCTCTCAAAAACTTATCCAAGTATAACCCAAGTATTCTTTTAGACAGAAAGCCTCTCCAGGCTTATAAACCCAAATCGTTCTAAGTTTAAGCAGAAGAAATTTCGTTCACTATCTTTAGATGATAGCTTTGAACTAAATTGTACAAACAACTGAAATTCTCTCAGAATATGAAAGTAATAAGTGTACAGGAATATCAGAGTATATTTTTGCAGCGTGTAGTTTCTTGATAGCAATTCTTCTCTATATCTTCAAAACTGCATGAGACATATTTATAGTCTTCAGCAGTTAATGCTCGTTGCCAAATAGCATTAAATGCTTTCAGGAGACGTTTGACACAGCTCTGTCCAAAGCGTTCTGGGCAACCTAGGTGTAGCAGGTCTGCGCACACAAAGCATTCTGGCAGGAGCAGCAGCGTTGCAGACTTTCCTTAAAAATGCTAAACATTTGAACGAGGAGAGAAAGCAGCTCTTATGCTGAAAAAGGTAAGATCTTGATATGAACATTCCCTGTACTCAACAACGTCTTTCAAGGGTCAAACCATTGTCCTAAAGTCTTCAGCTTTCAGATGCAAGGGATGCTTCAGATGAACTTCTCACTTTCAAAAGATAAACATTCTTCAGACGGAGCTGTGTTCTTCAGACGATCTGAAGCTTCAGATGATGTTTCTCATCTTTCACAATCTGAAACATAATAAAATTTGGTGAAAGGATATTGCCATAAATTCATCTGAGTTTTTATATTTGTTGTTCATTAAAACTCTTTAAGGGAATGAGACTCAAAGTATATTTAATTATTTAAATTAATTTTGAGACTCAACACCTTTCACCTTAGGAACTTTATAGAATGGCATCCTTAGCTCCTGGTAAGCATTTGGCACACCTAAGGACACTAGCTTAGATAGATCCCTTGTCGAGTGGAGGGTAGGTGGTTTAAGTTGAATGGCATGCCTAATCTGTTTGACTGAATGCAATGCTTGTCTGCTTGAATAAATGTGTGTCTAGTGTGCTTGATCGTGATATTGTTTGGTTGCCAGATAAGTGCTCGCCTTGTATGCTTTGTTGGAATGCTTGTGTTACATTGTAGTGCTTTAATTTGCTTAATTAATCATGAAGTTATTCCTACTTGAGTGATTGAGTAATGCGTTGGTGTGTTGAGTTACTTAATTGCCTTTTTTTTTAGAGACTGATAGTGGATTTATAGGAGTGGGGGTTTTCGTGACAGATAGACACTAGAAGTAAATGTGGGAATCATGGGAGGTATAGAAACCTAAATGCCTCTGAGGGGAGAGAGTAAACCTGGCCCTTGGTTAATTTATTCATCATGGAGTAGGAGTGATCTTAAGGATAATTTAAAGAATGGAATTAGGACCTTTAAGCTCTTATCCTTGTCTTACTTTCTTTAAACTCCTATTAGTGTGTTTTTGCTATCAATGGTTATAGCTACTTCAATCTTGACTTCTTTAGTAGTATGCAAGTTATTATGTAATCCAGTAGAAATCTCTTAAAACACACCCTTAGTTCCTAGGGGTCTTGAGACATACTTAAAAAAATAAATAAATAAAAATAAAGTGTAAGTTTTGAGTGATAAGTAATGAGATGGGACAACAAGTAAGATCCCAAGTGGGTTAAGAGAGTGTTGGTTACATATAGTTGAACTTTGGTGATGTAATTGTTTTGACTAAGAATGATGTTGTTTCCGCTTAAGCAATTGCATAGAATGTCTGCTTGTTGTAGTGTTTGATTGAGAAGTTATGACGCTAGTTGTTGCTGAAGTCCTTGTATGACTTGTATCATTAGTTGTTTTGATTGTAAGGTGTGTGAGCCAGGGTGAGAGTTGAATAATCTTGGAATTGAGTTTCCTGAATTTAGGATTCCTTGTTGGTTTTATTGTGCTAGAAGTGAGATCTAATTATTTATTTTCTAAGATGATAGACTAACGTTTTGAAATCCTTGCCTGGTCCTTAGATCCATAACCGGTAGACTCGATTTTGTGCCTTGATGGGAAGTTTAATTCCTTATTGCTTTATCAACTCAATAGGAACATTCTTGAAAGTAGTTTATCCCTGTAGGTGCATGCTAATTATCCTGATATTTAACGTATCTCTATTTTATCAACTAATGGAGGACTTCCTAGTTTAGAAACCAAATTAGAATCTAATATACCCTTTCAAAAGATTAATTTAGAATCTTCATCTTATGAGAGTAGGAGGTCCTGTAAGGTGGGTTGGGGTTTGTAGCTTTCTCTCATTCGTTCTACTGTTATAAATGTATTGGTAACCTCAGAATCCTATCCAATATGTAAAATGTATGAACAGTGTATTAGGGCCTGATGTTAGCCTTTTTGGGTTGATAGTTAATATCCCCCCTAACTCCACTAGAATGGTCTAGAAACTTAAAAGTGATTAGAACCCATAACCCTAGCACAAGTGAAGTTTGGACTTTAGGGACGAATGGGTAGGTCTATTTTTATCAGCTTGCTTCATTAAGGTATTGATTGATATTACCCACTTTTGCAAAGTAGGTTAGTCAAGGGGGTGTTGACCTGAGGATTGTAAGTTGGGTATAAGTGAGGTAGGAAATGTGTTACCCTTAACTTGAGGAACATATCCTTGTTAGAACTTTTCGTAAATTCTATACTCCTTGTTTTAATTTTGAAAACGAAATGAGTTGATAGGCATTTGTCTCTAATATATGTATGGTTTCCTTCTTATGGGTTTTTCCTCCTTTGGGAAATTTTATTGTGTTAGTATTGTGCACTGCAGTTGATTGGAGTCTAATACTTATATCTATCTTTTGTCCTTAAAACCTACTGCATGATAAAATTATGTGTATATTCTCTCGTGTTTTCCTGGTGATTGTTTTAAGGGAGTTGACCTTAATTTCTGTTAGACGTAGAGTTTTTGAAACCTTGATGTATTCTTGATTGTTCTCATGTTCTCGTGTCTTCTCTTCTCAAGTTCTATGCGTTTTGTATTAGAATGCAATGATGTCATGGTGAGGTTATAGGGTTATGTTTCAAGTTAGCCAGCTCCTTGGGAACACAGGGTAATTCATATAGTGGGCCTAAACCTAGAGAGTTGTTGGAAAGGGGCCCAACTCTGAAGAGGGGTATCCTGGTAGGAGAAAAGCATAAATACCTATAGTATAACTTCCGGACCAAACAAGAATGCTTAGAGCACTGCTAGATTGTTAGAAACGCCCAAATTTAGTTTACCCAACGTAAGGTGTAACCTCCAGGTAGCTCCTAGAAGTAGATAAGTTAAGAATCAAGTTAGGATTATTCCTCAGAGGTTTTGAACCTTCCTGTGTTACGTCCTTGTCGGTAGCATATGAAATTACATGTAAGGTAGGATGAAGGAGAGACAACTCTACATTCACCCTCAAGTAGAATATTTAACTTGTTTTGGGAAGGTTAAGGATATCAAGTAATTAAACCCTTCTAGGATAGGGAAAACCAACCTAAGGTTCCCTAAGGAGTTCCTACCAAGATTGTGAGGAAAAAATGGAAGATTAACGAATTTTAACATGAGTTAGACATAAAACCAGCTAGGAAGTGTTGTCATCCAAGTGGTAACCTTGGAAGTTAGAGCGGAATAAAAGCCTAGGAAACGAGTTTAGAATTGTTATCAACCCTTATTTCGTTTGGGAACCCTGAGGAATAGAAGTATTTGTTACCAAGTAATGGTTCGGGAGGGTTTTTGAAGGCACGAGAGTAGTTGGGAATAGAAAGGTCAGCCAGTGTAAGAGGCATTGGGAGCAAATTTTGAGGACAAAATTTATTTAAGGGGGGTAGAGTGTAACATCCCGATAAATTAAGACCTAGGAAATATAAAAGAAAACCTTAGGTGGTGAGCCAAGCGGTGAGGGAAGTTAAAAGTATGTTAAGAAACCGGAGGTTAAGAGTGTAAAAGAGGGACCAAGAGTTAAGCCAATCAGCTATAGGTCGAACCTAGAAGGAATCTCACTCACAGTCAAAGGGAATATAGTGGTTAAGGGTGAACAAATGAGGTTGGGTATAGAAGAATTAAGTGGAAAGGAAGAGTTAAGGAGAAGAGCTACGCCGAGATCTTAGCCATTAAGTGTGGTAGAATAAGCTTTGTGGTCAAGGGAAATGATTTATCAAGAATTAGAGTGGGGAAGGGTTTTGGATGAGAAGAACTAGTTAGAAGAAGGTTATCATGGAGAGGAACTAGGTTTGAGAAGGAGAGCTTTGAGTTGGAATCAAAGAAGGGCAAAAACCTAGGTTGTTGCTTAATTTCGAGTTTCAAGCCTATGACCTTGGTGCACTAATTTGCAAATATCTAGAGTTGTAAGTGTCCAATTGAGGTGATTCCACTTGGATTAGAAAGATAAGATCCAGGGCTTCAGTTTGGTATTCTATATGTTCCGAGCTCGTTTGCACCCTTAATAGACACATTCTTGCTCAGGAGAGAAAGTTGTCGAGAAACAGCGAAATTTCCTCAATTCCTCTCTGTTTTCTGCGCTCCAAGTTGCGCTGAGCGCAACTGAAGCGCAGAAATCAGAGAGTTTTGGGGAAAAGTTGCGCTGAGCGCAAGTGAAGCGCAACGACGCGTCTATTACTGTAAAAACACTAAAAACTGAGTTTTTCACTCATTTCTTCCTTCCTCCTTCATCCTAGAGTGAGAGAGAGCAATTCCTAGAGAGAGAAGGTCTGATCCAAGGCTACAAGAAGGTTCCCCATCTCTCAAGAGCATCAACCCTCCTTGGATTATTCATCTTCCACAACCTCTCTTCTCTATCTTCTCTCAATTTCAAGGTGAGTGTGGTTCCCCACTCACTCAATGTTGTATATATGATAACCTTTGCATGATCCCTCTTCTTCTATTCCCTTCTTTGTTGATTGTTATGCTTGGAAATGGTATTTATATGTTTGGATTGATTGAATGTTTGGATTGATTGGTGTTTTACCTCAAATGCTCAAACCCTATGTTAAGAGATTTGGGGATTTTGGGGAAAAGCTTCATTATGGGGACTTGTAAATGCCTATATTTGAAATTACTCTTATTTCATAATTGAAGGAACATGTGTGGGTTGAGATGGTTAGGGTTTGAGGTAATGAATCAATGTTGTAAACCCTAACTATTTCCTCCCCCTTATGTTAAAGGCTAAGGTAATCTGTTTCACTGTGAATACCATCATCTCATGAATTGAATATGTTAACAGATGCAGGAATGTATAATGAAAACAAAAAGGGGACTTCGGTCCAAAGAAGGGGTCTCGTGCCCAAATTACTTAAGAATGAAAATGTAAATTGTTTGATAATTAAGACAGAAGGTTAAGTGGCCACAAGGGAGACGTCTCTTGTACGGTTTTAAGCTCAATTCCAAGCAGAAGGTTGATAAGTGAAAATTAATTGATAAATTAGAGCATTTTTTATTTCACTTATCAAGGATAAAATGATAATTTTACCCCAATTTAATCCCTTTTTATTAAATATTAGATAAATTGTATTTATTAATCTAAGATTTGAATTTCATGCTATTTTGATGGAATATTGTTGAATTTTGCAGGATATTGCAAAGATTTGATTTGAAGGATAAATAGCATTAAATGAGGGAGATGTCTGCAAGATTTGAGATTGATTGAAGATATTTAATAAAGATTTAAAGAAGATTTGAAGCCATTAATAAGGAGATCACTGCCAATCAATCAAGGATTCTGCAGACAAGTTTCCCAATTAAATCAAAGATTGCTCAATAGATACAAAGATATCATCAAGAAAAGGGAAATAAGGAAAGACAAATCTGCTAAAAACCAGTCTCGGGGAGAGATCAAGATTAAAAGAGAAAGTTGGAGCTGCTGGACGCTACCTGCGCTTCACCCCGCGCCATAGCGCAGGTGAAGCGCAGACTCTCTGGAAGTTGCGCCTCATCCTGCGCTGTAGCACAAGCTGGAGCGCAGGTTACGCTGATTTGGTCCCTGTTGCCGTTTTTAGATAGATCTCTTCCCAAATTGTTGTGTCTTTCCTTAGTCTATAAATATGAACCTCTTGCACCAATCCCGGTGTGCATGATCATTGTAATCCAGTCTATATTTCAGTGATAATGTACCAAAGCTAAGTTTAGAGTAGGAGAGGAGGAGCGCTTCACAAGGATTGAAGATGGTGACAGCATCTTCGGTGGTTTGTATGGCTACCTCGTGTAGTTAACTCTCCATTAGGATTGGATTGTAATTGATTCTATCCCCAAGTGTATGTAAACTCTATATTATTATTTCTGTGCTCTCTGTCTATGATATTGGTAATCTTATTCTGTACTTAATTCCTAATTCTCGCACTTGTGCCTGGAGTTATAGGCTAGTCTCAACTAACTAGGTTAGTTTGATTAGGACTGAGAGTGGGGGAGTGGCTTCTAAAGAGACTCACTCTCTGATTGAATAAGAATACTCGGTTAACCACTGACCGAAAAGGGGTGTTTACCAATGATTGATGGGTAGTGTGAGTACCATAATGAAGGACATCCGACCATTAGGCTTGGTATTGATAAACCGATAGCAAGGAGTTAGTTGATTGTGAATCCAGGATTCGAACATAGGTGTATCCTGATGAGTGAGGGTAGTGACAGTACTTGAGCGAAGGTGCGTCTACAGCTATAGGCCTCGTTTATCAACTAAGTCCCTTTACAAACTGACTGAAAAAAGAGCAAAATAAGCTGAGGGTAAGTCTGTCACCTGGGAGAGCCCGCATGGATTATCTTTGAGTGTGTGAGGGCCGCTGGTAACTCGGGGTCTTAGCAATAAAGTTTGTCTAGGATATTATAGAGTAAACCTAAAATAATAAATAGCTTTTACATGCACAAAGGGTGTGATGATATGAAGTCCAATCCTAATCCAAGTAAAGTGTCTCTAACTCTTCCTTTCTAATTCTATTGATATTAATCTGTTATTTACAATTCCGCAATAATATACTCTAAACAATTGTTTCTCCTTGATAATTAGATCACAGTCTACATAAATTGACCGTTCCTTGTGGATACGATACTCTTCTTACTATTATATTGCTGGATTTGGGGTTCGCTTGCCAGAAACCCATCAAGTATTTTGGCGCCGTTGCCGGGGAACGGTTTCCAATTCGTGTAAACCTTCGAGGTCTATTTATCAAGAATATCTATCTTAGGATTTTTTTTATTTATTTTTCTTATCTATCTTAGGATTTCTTTTATTTATTATTCTTATTATTTTAGGAAATTTTTATTATTTATAATCTTTCTTCCACACTTACCTTTTTCAAAGTTTCTTGTTTATACTTTTGAGAAGCCAGGTGTCTCACATCAATTACAACTTGAAGCAGAAATAGGAAGGACATCAAGGAAGAACAAAGTACAAACAAGGAAAGGAGACAAGGAAAAACTCGAGAAGAAATAAAAATATTTTATTTTTAATTATTTAAATGATTTTTTCTTAAAAAAATATTATTATTATTATTATTCTTTTTGAAAAAAAATAAATATTTATTTATTATAAAAAAATAAATAATATTTTTGTTATTTTGTTTTTCTCTTTGTTTGAGCATCTTAATTATTTCTCTTGAGAAAACAGGTAACAGAAAAAAGGGGGCAGAGCTCAAGGAGATGATTTCAACACTCTCTTATCACCCAAGAAGAAGAAAGGACAAGCTCAAGGAGACAATCTCAACACTATTTGTTCTACCACCCCAAGTGAAGTAAATGTTAAATAGCTTATGAATGGCAAAATCAACCAAGAAGGACCCTTGGAGATTATGTTAGGTGGCAAGAACCAAGTTACTCCTCTCATGCACCGATTCAAGGTAACTTCTCTAATTACAACAATTATTCTAACAATTTTTCACAGGATTGGGGAAGTTACCAGAATCAGAATTTTGGGAGGCACCAAGATGATGTTTCACTCCGTATGCAAACCTTCTTTTCAACAGCAGCAAAGTTACTCTTTGTTTGGGCAAAATGTCAATCAACCATAAGCAAATGGGCTAGGCCCAAAATCAAAAACGTCCAAGAGATATAAGAAAAGACAAAAAGCAAATCAAAGAGATTCTCGGGTGCAGGCTTTACTTGATACAAAAGGCATGACAGGCGGCTATGCCCATGAGACATAGGAAGCGCAGCAGCTGGTGTTTTTCACTAGTAAGGAAAAAAGGTGCCCTTTGACCTATGCATAAGAAAATATAGTAAGGAGACAACAATAAGCTTTAGGCGCCGCGCGTGACAGTAAGAAAATAAAAGGAAAGCCTTGTCCTAAGATGAAACAGAGAGCGTCCTAGGGTAGCGGGACAAGAAAGGAAGCAAGCGGGTCACAAATGTGTATAAGAACCCGCCTAGTATAATCAGAAGCCAAGGCAATAATAACAACACTTTCTTGTATACGAACTTAATTACTCTGAATCAAGTTTAAAACACTTTGATTTCAAGGTGTTGAAGAAACAATTGGCGACTCCACTGGGGAAGTGTTGCCATTGCCATGGAAGATCAAAGAAGAGAAAGAGTAACGCCCAGAAGGTTGTCCTTCAACTTGGATGACTTCTCAGGAACACCTGACGCTGAAAGGAATCAAGGTTCAAACAAAACCCACGAAGTTCAGCCGGAGCTGAACCTCCTTCAGAACCTCGAGACTCCTGCAAATGCGGACGGAACCGGTGTGGAAGACACGCCCATTGTGGTAACAACATCTATGCTCAACAGCATTTTAGCAGGACAACAAAGCCTGGTTGAGATGGTGGCAGATCTCAGCTCCTTGGTCAGCTCAAAGAGATCGAACGAGGAGGCGGTACGCATGAGAAACACCAGGGAAGCAGCCGATGATGCCCTGGTAACGCAGAGAGACCTCAAGCAGCTACTGCAAAACAAACTCAGCCCACCTAACACCATTTTTGACTTAGAACCTCCCCTGTCAGAAGCTGTAATGATGATCCCGTATCCACAAGGATACCAGCCACCTACATTTCGTAAGTTCGATGGAACGGGAAGCGCCAGAGAGCACATTATGAGCTTTCTGGACGACCTGGGAGTATACAGGAGCAGTAAGAGCTTACGCCTCGAAGAGTTTTCCAAGTCGCTAGCTGGGAGAGCGTTCACTTGGTACGCCAAATTAAAACCCCACTCCATAGAAACATGGGAGAGCCTAGTGACAGAGTTCTGTGGAAAATTTTTAGAAGAGGAAGGGGCGATCCATATAATGGATCTAGGAAGAATCAAACAAAAAGCGGGAGAAGGATTGATAACCTTCATTAAGCGTTACAGGGATCGCACGTTACAATGCAAGGAGACTTTGCCCGAAGCTGATCTGGTGTACGGGTGTATCAAGAACATAGAGGATGGATCTCAAATATTCCTCGGCCTTAGCGGGGTAACCACATTTGCAGAACTCATGAAAAAGGCCGCTGATATAGCAGAAGCTATGAAGAAGTAGGGAAAGAAGGTCAAGGGCACCGAAGACATGTTTGACGTATGTATGAACGAGGAAAGAGAAAAAAGGAGAGCATTTAAAAGCGGCCGCTCCCCTAGAAAGACGCCACCCTACAACAACAATGAAGTTCCACCTATTCCTCTAAATCGACATCAAATCTGTCAGTTGGTGGAAGAATGGTTGAAGGATGGAACACTAAGGGTGAGGACAAAAAAAGGGCCCTTGACCAAAGAATAATATGACAGCCCAGAATATTGCATCTTGCACAAAGCAAACAGCCACAACACGACAGACTGCTGGACAATAAGGAAGGTATTCCATAAGAAAGTCAAGCTAGGAAAGGTGTTGCTGCCAGAAGCAAAGCAAGGAGAAGAACTGCACAAGAGACCACTTCCCAACCATAGTGTCAACACCAACACCCCTTTTTCCAGCACGATAAGGTAGAAGAAATAGAAGAGGAAAGATACGACGAAGAAAAATTAGTAGCCACAGGACTCGCAAAAACGCGAGGATTCAGAATGCTCTTTGGACAACTAGGTATGGGAGAAGACGCCCAACGGGAGGCAGCAAAAGCCATTATTCATATAGCAAGAAAATGGGGCGGCCACCTGGGAGCGGTAAATGCGCCACTTACAAAGTTAGCTCAGTCTCATGCAACAACCATTATCTTCAGGGAGCCCGCCAACCTAAATCCCCAATTATGTCATAACCGCCCTCTGTATGTAGAGGCAATCATTGAGGGAATCAAAATAAGAAGGGCACTAGTGGATAACGGGGTCAGGAGTAAACATCATCCCCCTTACCTATTCCATAAGCTGAATATGCCCAGCGGTAGGATACGCAAATCTGACATCACCTTGAGCACTTTCCATGGAGAGGCTGTTGAATCGCTAGGACGTGTGCATGCGGTCTTAGAGGTGGGTCCGATAAGGACCGTAAAACGTATTCCATGTTGTGGAAGGCGACTCCAGCTATCAGTTACTTTTAGGACGCCCTTGGATACATCTACACCAGTGCGTCCCATCCACGCTGCATCAATGCATCAAGTCAAATTTCAGAGGAAAGGAAATAGAAATTCCAGGGGTGAAGGCACCCTTTGAAGCAACCGAATCTCACTTGATAGACGCAACTTTATTCGATGATGTAGCTCCCCCTGGAAGCAGCCAGTTGAGGACTGAACAAGGAATACTCCTAAGAGAAGTTAATGGTTCTGGCAGCACAAGCAGCACATCACGTCCATGCCAAGCGTTAAAAAAACCCAGACCCAAGGAGCGCACAGAAATTAAAAGGAGTACCTTCCCAATGGGGAGGTAAGATGGCGGGTCTTATAGGAATCCGGGGGCCTGATAGAGCAACACGAGCGCTCTATCAGCCCCAGGGGCGTCTTCTGCTTAGAACTAAAAAAAGGAAGAGCAGGTCGAGGAGCACCAGGAGAGCTGCAAGATTTACCGAAAAGAAAAGAGGAGGAGATGCAAGAAATAAATGTTGGAGAGAACGGGGACAGGAAGCCACTTTTCATAAGTGCAGCCTTAGAAGAATGGGAAAAAAGGAGCTAATAGAGTTGCTTTGAGAGTTTAAAGATATATTCGCATGGAAGTATGACGAAATTCCAGGATTGAGTGCAACATTATAACCCACAATCTGGCAACCGACCCCGATGCAAAACCTGTCAAGCAGGGAGCACGAAGGTTCTCGCACAATATAGAACAAGAGATTAAGAAGGAGGTGGAAAAGCTATTAAATGCAGGATTCATCAAACCCATACAACACCCAATGTGGCTAGCTAATGTCGTACCTGTAAGAAAAAAGAACGGGCAGATTCGGTGCTGTGTAGACTTCAGAGATTTGAACAAAGCGTGCCCAAAGAACGATTTCCCGCTACCACATGTAGATAGTCTGGTGGATGCAACAGTAGCACACGAGCGCTTCTCGTTCATGGATGGGTTCAGTGGATACAATTAGATCAAGATGGCAAGGGGAGATGAGAAAAGACCCGCGTTCAGAACACCTGTGGGCAACTTTTATTACACAGTAATGCCTTTGGATTAAAGAACGCTGGGGCAACCTACCAAAGAGCTATGACGGACATCTTTCATGATATGATTGCATGACATTGTGGAAGACTACGTGGACGACCTGGTGGTGAAAAGCAAGCGCAAAGAAGAACATGGACGACATCTGAGAAAGGTATTGAAAGGTGCAGGAAATTTCAACTTAAAATGAACCCCATGAAATGCACCTTCGCTGTTTCATCTGGAAAATTTCTGGGATACCAAGTGCACAAAGGCGGGTGTCAGCTGAGGATCACAAGGTGGATGCTATCACAAAAATGATGCCACCAAAAAAACACTAAGGAAATGCAACAGTTAATAGGGAAGCTGGGTACATAAGACGGTTCATTCCCGCCCTCAGCGAATGGTCGGCCCATGAGGAAGCTGCTAAAAGGGAGTGATAACTACGTGTGGGAAAAGCAGCATCAGGAGGCTTTTGAAAAAATAAAGAAGGTAGTTGCTGCTACACACACCATGTCACCCTCCCGTAGCGAGCGTACCACTGAGATTGTACCTAGCTGCAACCCAAAATGCAATTAATGGATTGATGGCCCGAGAAGTAGGAGGGATTGAACGTCCTGTGGCTTATCTGAGCCGGGTGTTTAAAGATGCAGAAGGAAGATACACCATGCAAGAAAAGCTCTGTCTAGGTGTCATTTATGCAGCCCAAAAATACAGACACTATTTTCAAGGGCATACAGTGCACATAATCAGTAAGTCGGAGGGGATAAAACTCATGCCTGAACAACAACTCCATCACAGGGAGAGTAAGCAAGTGGGCACTACTGCTGAGTGAATACGATTTACAGATAATCCATCCTCAAAGGTTGGGATGTCAAGCTCTGCAGACATAATGTCCTTGTGCCCTGGGCAGCATGAAGAAGCGTATCCCAGGAAATAAGAGGGGATATGCCGGAGGTGAACACATGCCAAGAAAAGGAAAAAGAATGGTGGGACCTGAAGTTTGATGGTACCCCATCACAAACAGCGGGAGGTGCAGGGGTAGTGATCTCTAAAAAAGGGACGGATGTGTTCTCCTTCTCCTACCAGTTGAATTTCCCATGTACTAATAATGAAGCGGAGTATGAAGCCTTAATTTTAGGATTGAAGATGACGCTATATATGAAGGTGCAACGTTTGAGAGTATGGGGAGATTCTAATTTGGTAATCAAACAGCTCAAAGGGGAATATGGTGTGAAGGAAGCGTCTTTAGCAGTATACAGAGATGAGGCCTCACGTCTTATGGACCTTCTGGAAGAAGTGCATATGACCCATATACCAAGAGCTGCAAACAAGCACGCAGACGCCCTGGCTACTATTGGAAGCAAAGAAGGAAGAGAAACAAGTGAAGGCATAGTATCCTTCAGAAAAAATAGGCAACCCAAGCTAAGTATTGGCCTTATGTAGAAGAGCCATCAGACTGGAGGGAGCCAATTTTGTCTCAGTTCAAGCAAAAGATTTTTTGGCAAAACCACGAAGGATTACTATGAGTGAACGGGCAGTGTACAGGAAAAGCACAGATGGTTTGTTAATGAAATGCGTAACAGAAAATGAAGGCGAAAAAAGTTGGAATGTCTGCACTTTGCCATGTGTGGACAAGACGGTCCCAGCCTCTACAGAAGGATGCAGAGGGTAGGTATGTTCTGGCCATCCATGAAAATGCATTGTGAAGAAATACAAAGGGCTTGTCCTAACTGCAGAGAAGGGCGTGAATCCTTTGAGGTGAACGCGATAGAAGGCGACTAGAGGCAACGGGCTTGAAAGAATATCTCTCGTATGGAGTAACACCAGAATCGCCTTTAGATGCAGAAAAGCTGAAAAAGAAGGCAGAGAGGTATTTCAATAGAAGAAGGGGAACTGTTCAAGGAGGGCCTCTCCGGAGACACACTGAGATGCCTGGGAAAAGAAGAGCAGCAAAAGTTATGGCAGAAGTACACGGCGGTGTGTGTGGAAGGCACCAAGGGGGAAGAAGCTTGTGGGCGGAAATCCTTAAGAATGGGTATTATTGGCCCACAATGAGAGAAGATACCCTTGAGTTTGCACGTAGATGCAGAGCTTGCCAACTGCATGGAAATCTAATACATGCTCCCAGCAGCCAGCATGCGAGGTGTTGCATCACCGTATCCCTTCCACACATGGGTAATGGACTTTATAGGGCCAATCCGCCCCGCTTCCAAGGAAAAAAGTGGATCCTTGTCGCAACAGAACATTATACTAGGTGGGCTGAGGCAATATCAACCAAGGAAGCAAAGGCAGATGTGGTAGTTAACTTCATCAAGGAAAACAATCGTTTGCCGTTTTGGTTTGCCCAAAAGAAAGTGTCGGACAATGGAACACACTTCATAAACAACAAAGTCAAAAGAGTGCTGGAAAAATATGGGATTAGACATGACAGGTCCACACCGTACTACCCACAGTCTAATGGTCAAGCAGAATCGACTAACAAGAACCTCATAAGAATCATCGCCAGAATGGTTGGAGACGCACATAAGGACTGGGCTGATTACCCTCCCGTTAGCACTGTGGGCGTATAGAGTCACCAAACACGGCAGCACAAAAGCAACCCCATTCTCATTGGTGTTTGGGGCGGAAGCAACACTACCAGCATAAGTGGTAGTACCTTCTGCAAGAATGATGCTGGGAAGGAAAGAAGAACGAGGTGATGTAGCAGAATTGATAGAAGGATTAAGGGATAGAGCGAGTGAAGAAATGCTTGCAACACCATCGGAGGCTAACGCTAACATATGAAAAGATGGTAAGGCCTAGAATGTTCCAAGAAGGAGACCTAGTTTTGAAAGCCACATATGCAATCATGAGAAAGCAACACGTATCTAAGTGGCACCCAACTGGGAAGGACCCTACATTGTGCAAGAAGCAAAGGAAAGTGGATATTGCACTCTCATAGACCCCAGAAGACCAGAGGGTAATAGGACCCATCAATTTCAAGTATGTAAGGAAATATTATGTGTGAAGATCTGAATCAATATATTTGAGAAAATTTCTCTCTTTTGAAGTGTGTTCTTTGCATTTTACTAAATATACCTTGTGCGTAAAAAAATATGGGAAGGATTTAAGGCATTTGCCTTCCCTGAGAGCACACTTGCAGTAAAAAAAATGCACTAAATATACCTTGTGCGTAAAAAAATATGGGAAGGATTTAAGGCATTGCCTTCCCTGAGAGCGCACTTGCAGTAAAAAAAAATGCACTAAATATACCTTGGTGTAAAAAATATGGGAAGGATTTAAGGCATTTGCCTTCCCTGAGAGCACACTTGCAGTAAAAAAAATGCACTAAATATACCTTGTGCGTAAAAAAATACGGGAAGGATTTAAGGCATTTGCCTTCCCTGAGAGCGCACTTGCAGTAAAAAAAAAACGCACTAAATATACCTTGTGTGTAAAAAATATGGGAAGGATTTAAGGCATTTGCCTTCTCTGAGAGCGCACTTGCAGTAAAAAAAAATGCACTAAATATACCTTGTGCGTAAGAAAAAAGGGGGGGGGGGGAAGATTTAAGGCATTTGCCTTCCCTGAAAGCGCACTTGCAGTAAAGGAAAAATGCACTAAATATACTTTGTGCCGAAAGGATTTAAGGTATTTGCCTCTCCTGAGAGCGCATTTGCAACAAAAATTGCACTGATAAACGTTTTGCAGGTAAGAACAACATACAAGTTTGGAATGTTTATCTTCCCAAAAAAAAACAGCTTGAAAGGAAGGAAAGTGTTCATACACATCACCAGAAAGCTGTTCTTACACATCACCAAAAGCTACCGAGCGTAGAAAAGCAAAGCCAAAGACGGCGGATACGAACAAAAGATGCATACAAGAAAGAGGAGAAATTATCAAAGATTAAAATCAAACAGAACATCTAGACCGATGCGAGCCCCTTCAATCTCCGCTCGCCTAGCATTAAGACGAGTTAGTTCTGCTTCTCCTTGTACAAGCTCCAACTGTAAATGTTTAATTCATATTTTAGCTCATCATTACGGAGTTCCACAACCGGAAGCTGCTTCTATAATTTTCCCCAAATCCTCTAAAGCGGCAGGAGGTACGTTATGGTCAAAGCGACGAGAGAGAGGCCTCGAACCACTCCCCTTTAAAACCCAAATAAAGATAAAGCCTTTAGATCCTCCATCACCTTATCTCTATAAGAACTCAAAAGTTCCATAACAGAATGAAGAACGCACAAAATGGAGGAATTCGGCAAAAAAATGTAATAAGCGGGCCTTAGAAAGGCATGAGGAAGAATGGTCTTCAGGAAGCAAAAAACCAGCATGGCGCGCAGAAAACTCACTTAAGGCCATTGCAGCATCACTAGACACAATGAAGCAAGGAGGGGAACCACCATAATCGTCTCTTTCTCCCCTAAAAAAAATATATAATAATAAGGGGAGAAAAGAAAATGTTTGAAACCAGAAAAAAGGAAAAGAACAAACACCACTATAAAAGCAGGGGATAAAGAGGATCACGCACCTGAGGCACCAACAGGTGGTGTAATTACAGGAGAAGGTAAAGCAGCCTCCAAAGATGTTGCATCAATAGGAGGAACACTATCAATAACCTCCAAGGGTGTCACATCAACAGGAGGAGCACTATCAATAACCTCCAAAGAAGGAATAACAGTAGAAGGGTTACCATGCTCCTTCAATGCGTCAGTAGCCTCAACAAGGGATTCAGAATGAGCAACCTCCACACAGGTTGGAGAATTGACGCATTCTTTGGAAACGCTGTCAGGAACATAGCCATCAACATCAGCATCTGCAAGAATGAAGGAACCAGAATACCAAATCAAACAATGACACAAACAAAAGAGAGAAAAGAGATTACTACGAACAAAACTACGCACCCCCTGATGAATGTCGCCCCCTGGGATCGAACCATGATCTGAATTGGGAGATTCAGCTGTCTCCTCCTCTGCATTTGGACCAACAGAAGATCCTTGAGTGGTGGCCTGCGCCTTCGAGGATTGAAGGGGAGAATCTTCTTCTACCTGAGGATAGACTAGCCGCGAAGGATCAACATCTGAAATTATGATGGGGGCTAGAAGGAGAGTTTGAAAAAGAGAAAACCTTATGTGAAGGTTTGGCTTTCAGACGCTCGGAAGCACGAGTACCGGCAACAGGCACCTTTCTGACTTTGGGAGAACGATTGTGGGAGCTTTTCTTAGGAGATGAAGGAGTACTAGAAGGAAGATAAGGGCTAGTCTTCACCTTTTTTTCTTGGGAGCCCCCCAGCCTTCTTACCCTGTGACTTCTTAGAGAAAAGGCTCCTTTCGTTTTTGCTCAAATTAACCCTCTGAAACTAAAACAAAAGGAACCTTGTGAACAAAACAAGCATACCAAACAAAATAAAGACATATGTTTGAAAAGAGATCAACCTGTCTTCTCAATCTTACGAGTGAAGGTCGTTACAAAATAAGGATCTTTATACATTATCTGCACATCCGGAAACACTTAAAGAGAATCATGCCCTTCATAACGCTTTACAGATGATTTAAGACGATGGAAATAAGAAACCCAAATGTCCAGAACGCGCCCTACTCTATCAGAAGGTATAAATTTAGCAGCATCGAATTTTGGTAATGCGTCAGTAGATTTAAAAAGAACAGCCTTCTTTGACTCAGACACATCCCGAAACTCCAAGTCCACATTGCAAGGAGCCTGGTCTAGGCCAAATCGGCAACACACACGATCTGGTCGATATGCAAAAGGCCAGAATGCGCCACCAGCAGCAGAAACATTATCAGTTATCAAAATCCAGGGAGGAACTTCCAAAACAGAAACCAAAGACCATTAATCATGATTTATTTTGATAAAAAGGGGAGTAAAAAAGAGTTGGAAATGAAGAAAATACCTGAGGGTGCAGAAAAAGTTGCCAAAGATCAAACACGCCTTCAGAACGAACTGAACGAAGATTGCGCGAAGAAAAAGCACCAGGACAATAAATATGGCTTAATGGTTCCACGCCTGGAAAAAGATTGATGGTGTAGGGACGATGAACAAACTGAGCTTCCTCGTCCAGAATCTCGGATAGCAATTGACGAGGGTGACCCATGGTCCATCCCCATACACGAGGCTCCAAAGGACGCGTTGCCCCATCAAGGACAGGATCAGGAACAGTCCTCACAGGCGCATACTCAGGAAAACGCTCATACAGAAAATATTGAAGAAAAACCAGGTCCATAAATGAATTAATGGGAAAACGACCAAATGACGAAAACATTTGGTCCTGGATTTGGTCAAGGCGACCATAGAGACCCGCCTAAGAAAAAGGAAGCAAGGGGAAGACAGGTTCCTTCCGCCAAAAGACAAGCCAAAGAAATACACCTGAGCTCACTGATTCCACGGAGGGTCCCAAGAAAACATACTTAGAAAGCCAGAAAGCGATGAAAGCCGCCCTCTTCAGAGGCTGAGAAATCATGGGTCCAGGATGAAAGTTTCTTCCAACATCATAGTCCCCGAAAAAATAGCGCACCCAAGTAGCAAATGTATACTTGAAGGATTCACGCATGTTCTTACACCGCTCCGGAGGCAACACATTCCCTGTACCACGGACCTTTTTGGGAGGCGTCTTGTTGGTAGGATCTGAAGGAACAGGGTCGCACGGCGTTTAGCAAGAAACTCCCGGCTATAGCGCGCGCTCCTCAACAGTTTCCGCTTTAAGCTCCTTGGCCATATCAATCAAATGGCTTCCGACAGGGGAACTGGTGATATCATAATCCCCAAAAAAACGAGTAGCTTTAACATACATGAACATCTTCTAATGTCGGAGTAAACTCCCCCCAAGAAGTATAGAAGGTATGAGTGGTATGAGACCATCGTTGAACAAGATACTCCAAGTCATCTACTTTTCGAAAAACACCCAGCCGCGGGGACAACTTTATAGCATCAGCAATCCCTACCTTGTGCAAACATCCACGGAAAGGGGCATCATTTGCAAATACATGATCAACCCAATCAGCCCAACAGCCAGTAAAGGTAGAACGAGTAGAAAATAAAATAGGCAGACCAAGGAAACTCTTGGGACCTCAGGCGAGAACGAAGAGCGAAGGGGCCACCAAGTGGGTAGGGGTTGTCAGGAACGGTATAAAATAACAAAGCCTCCTCACAGCGCACGACCTGAGACGTTAAAGAATCTTTAAAGAAATCGTCACTAGATAAAGGAGAACGTTGAAACGGACGAAGAGGCGGGTTACGATCGTCACCCATTTCCTATGCGCAGAATCAACAGGAATCGCCCTCGCAGGGGGCAAACGAGCCCAAGTTGTAAAAGAAACGAACCGAGGAACCAATTCAGAAGATGAATTTTCAGACTCAGTATCAGAAGAAGAAGAACTTTTCTGAAAATGCTCAAAGTGTGAATGTCGGGATCTCACCATGGCTGAGAGTTCTAAGGTCCTCCCAGAAGAAAGAACAGTGAAGAAAAATGCCTTAGAACTCTGAAACGATGGGACGTTTCAAATTTTCAAAAGAAAAATAACTCAAGCTCATTGGAAACCGTGCGCGAATTATGAAAGCATTTCACTTAGTAAATATCAACAACTACCACTCTGTATTTGTGTCTTGGAAATCCAACAGATTACACAAGACACAGGGGGGCAAATGTTTGGGCAAAATGTCAATCAACCATAAGCAAATGGGCTAGGCCCAAAATCACAAACGTCCAAGAGATATAAGAAAAGACAAAAAGCAAATCAAGAGATTCTCGGGTGTAGGCTTTACTTGATACAAAAGGCATGACAGGCGGCTATGCCCATGAGACAGAGGAAGCGCAGCAGCTGGTGTTTTTCACTAGTAAGGAAAAAAGGTGCCCTTTGACCTATGCATAAGAAAATATAGTAAGGAGACAACAATAAGCTTTAGGCGCCACACGTGACAGTAAGCAAATAAAAGGAAAGCCTTGTCCTAAGATGAAACAGAGAGCGTCCTAGGGTAGCGGGACAAGAAAGGAAGCAAGCGGGTCACAAATGTGTATAAGAACCCGCCTAGTATAATCAGAAGCCAAGGCAATAATAACAACACTTTCTTGTATACGAACTTAATTACTCTGAATCAAGTTTTAAACACTTTGATTTCAAGGTGTTGTAGAAACACTCTTCCTATCAACAAAGAGACTCCCAATTTTATGAGTTTTTGGAAGAATTCAATCAAAGCAATACACAATTTCAGAAAGAGAGCGAAGAGCGAAGACGAAGCACAGACGCTTTGTTAAAACAGATGGTAGAACAAAGGGAGTTAAGACTTTGCAAGAGTATCGAAGAAATTCATCAAGGCAATATACAATTTCAAAAGGAAAGAGAAGAAGCAAGAAGAAAAAATGATGTTGTGATAGCACGACTAGCAGAACAAAGGGAGTCAAGACTTCAGAAGGAAAGAGAAGAAGCAAGAAGAAACACTGACACCTTGTTGGTTGCAATTAAAAGAAACAAGAGTCAAACAACAGCCAGAACAGAGCTCAGCAAATGCTCAACCCAACCCCGTAGAATTTTGTCCGACCATAATTGTTAAATTAACAGGGGAGGAAATCAATGACAGTCTGGCTGATGAAAAAGAAGAAGATGAATCTGAAGAAACACAAGAAAGAGAAGCTGAAGAAGAAAAGAAAGAAGAAGAAGGTGCAGCAGAAGAGGAAGAAGAAAAAGAAGAGGAGGAAACAGAAAAGATTGTGCTTGAAGAAGAACCGGACTGTGAAAGGGAGGTAGAGAATACAACATATGAGGGTGTACATGATGAAAAAGATCCAGAAAATGAGAAAAGAGTGAACAGAGAGATGGTGAATCAAAGCCCGAGGAAGGAAGGGAAATGATTTCAAGAACAGAGACCTTGCCTTATCCAACCATCCCTCTAAAAGAAGATCAAGAAAGGCATGGTACAAGTGACAAACCTTCCAGACCTCACAAAAGAAAGGCATTCAATCACACTGACCAGGACAAGGCAAAGAGAAGAAAAGTCAAGCTAGAATCAATTCAGAGCCTAGAGCCAGATTGAAGATCAAGTGCTCAGGTGTGTTCCATATCAAAGACCCCTGCGAAGCAAAGGAATTAAGAGCAATCAACTGTGAATCATCTAAGCTTCAGGAAAAGAAGACTCATGCACATGGGAGCAAGATAATAAAGAAAAGAAGAGTCAAGCCAAGGGAGTCAAAAGCATGGTCTAACTCCAGGAAGAAGCCCAAATGGTCAAAGTCACTTCACACTACAGGTTGCTCCAAGGCAAGATTATGGGGAGGTTTACAGGCCAGAAAAAGGAAGGGTGCAGCTCACAAGCTCACTAAAATATTTCAGTTTCAGCCACCTTGAGACAACAGGCGTCGAGCTATCAAACGTTAAACAAGCGCTTTCTGGGAGGCAACCCAGAGATTTTTAAAGTTTTTAATTAATTTTCGTTTTGTTTTATTTTCTTGCTATTAATTAGGATTTTTCATTTTTTAGGATTTAGGAAATTTTCAAAATTGATTGGAATAAGTTTGTGGAAAATAAATTTTTTTTAAAAAAAAGGAAGTAGCAGAAAACGTGACTGAAAATTGCAAAATTGCATTCTGTTTTCTGCGCTTCAACCTGCGCTGTAGCGCAGGTAAAGTGCAGATATGCAATTTTAGTCACTGTATTCTGCGCTTCACTTGCGCTGTAGCGCAGGGTACGAAATTTTTAAAAAAAATCTTCTATTTCTCATGTGTTGTTTCTCTACTTCCTAAGCTCTTCTTTTCAATCTTTCCACTCACAAACCTCCATCAATTTTGAAAATTTCAGTTATGTTTTCTTTAATTGTTACCAATTGAAATCTTCATTTACTCTATTTGCACTTTAGGGTAGCAACTTTAGGATTGTGAATATTATTGACTATTGCTATCTTGAATGTGATTTTGGCTGTGTGGAACATGAAGAACAATTTGCTTGATTGAAATGCTCTTTGTTTTGTGAGTTATTAAAGTTGAAAGCGTTATGCTCTGTTTCTTTAAAAAATCTTGAACTTTCACTTTCCATGGATTGATTGAATACTTGCAAAACAAATGAATATGATTGTTTTTAGGAAGTCATTACCAAGTGCATTGAACTTTTGTTGTGAAAATATTAATTCTTTAAATTATGCGTGTAAATTGGTTAATGATGGCTTCCATGTTCTTCATGATTTGCATAGACTGCTGCAAAGTATAAAGACCAGTTGCCCTCAAACCAATCAGGAGTACTAAACCCATACTCGAGCATGCTGCTTGAAGAGTTCCAGATATTCTTGCAGTGGCCTGCGGACAGGCCTATTTTCCCAGGGGGGATGGAAGCAGCAGTAGGACAAGAACTCACAGGATACAGAGGATGAAGATTGATACTGGTGTTTTCTTTCTTTTAGTTTTTATTTTCTACTATTTTTTTCTATTAATTAGGATTTTTTTGTTTTGTATTTCATATTTTTTAAAAAAAAATTAGAATTTTAAAAATTTTTAGGATCTTAGGAAATTATGAATCAAGGTAACTTTTTTCAAATTCTCTGTAATTAAGTAGTTTAACTAACCAGATTAGGTAAGATGATAGGGTCTTGTGATTAATTCCATAATTAATTAGGATTAGGGTACTTCTCAAGAGAACCTATCAGGATAGTTAATTAAATCCATTAAGTGCTTTAACAAGGAATTTTAGCCATAACCGATGAGCTGAGAGCCCAAACACTGAAATTGAGAGCTTTTCACCGCTGCTTGTCAACTGTTATTGCTTGAGTTTCTGAATTTTTGCTTGCTCGAAGAAGATATGGAAGTGACAAAGGCATATTTTGTGATTATAATATTTTTCTCAGTGCCAAATAACCAACCTTGATTTAATATTTCCATTTATTGATTGCCCGTTTGAGCTTGAATATTTTCCTTGATGCACCCTAACCATATTCATTGAACATCACCTGTCCCTTAACACTTGGGATAGAGAGCAAGGTGCACCACAACAACATGGGATAAGAGGTTGGTCATAGAAACTCAAGAGAAGGCACAAGAAATCACAAAAGAAGGATCCTCCCCCATAAATAAAGTTTTTATGTTATTCTTACTAAAAAAAACTGCACAAAAGTGTGGAATTGAATAAGTTGGGGGGAGAATTTCTTCAAACAATGAGGCCAAGCTGAAAAAGGGTGACCATTCAAGAATGACCAGGTGAATTGAGAGAAGTCCCAAGCACAATCACAAGATGCTCTCTATTCAAAGTGTTCCTTGAATATCCAGAAAAACCATGATTTCTTGATAGTCCAGCCTCATTACAACCTAAGAAAGACCTTTTGATCCATATTAACTGCTTGTAGGTTCAGATTTTGTAAACGACTATCAATTCTAGTTGTTCAACAGTGGTAAAGAAGATTGAGGGAAACACTTACCCGTGAGAATGAGAGATTTCCTTGGTTTATCACTTACTGCTTTAATTGCTGTTTTTGAGAAAGTTTAATTGATGTTTGTATTTCTATCCTGATTGATGATTGGTAACATCCCTTGATCCTGAGTTTTTCTTATGTTTGGAAAGTGACTGCTACTTAGGAAAGAGTTGAGGAATAGTTCCTTGAATTTGTTTTTAATTATTAGGAATACACTGGGAATAGAATTGATTTTTTATTGCAAAGAGGTCTCCTGCTTGAGGACAAGCAAGAAGTTAAGTTGGGGGGATTTTGATAAGTGAAAATTAGTTGATAAATTAGAGCACTTTTTATTTCACTTATCAAGGATAAAATGATAATTTTACCCCAATTTAATCCCTTTTTATTAAATATTAGATAAATTGTATTTATTAATCTAAGATTTGAATTTCATGCTATTTTGATGGAAATATTGCTGAATTTTGCAGGATATTGCAAAGATTTGATTTGAAGGATAGATAGCATTAAATGAGGGAGATGTCTGCAAGATTTGAGATTGATTGAAGATATTTAATGAAGATTTAAAGAAGATTTGAAGCCATTAATGAGGAGATCACTGCCAATCAATCAAGGATTCTGCAGACAAGTTTCCCAATTAAATCAAAGATTGCTCAATAAATACAAAGATATCATCAAGAAAAGGGAAATAAGGAAAGACAAATCTGCTAAAACCAGTCTCGGGGAGAGATCAAGATTAAAAAGAGAAAGTTGGAGCTGCAGGACGCTACCTGCGCTTCACCCCGCGCTATAGCGCAGGTGAAGCGCAGACTCTCTGGAAGTTGCGTCTCATCCTGCGCTGTAGCACAACCTGGAGCGCAGGTTACGCTGATTTGGTCCCTGTTGCCGTTTTTAGATAGATCTCTTCCCAAATTGTTGTGTCTTTCCTTAGTCTATAAATACGAACCTCTTGCACCAATCCCGGTGTGCACGATCATTGTAATCCAGTCTATATTTCAGTGATAATGTACCAAAGCTAAGTTTAGAGTAGGAGAGGAGGAGCGCTTCACAAGGATTGAAGATGGTGACAACATCTTCGGTGGTTTCTATGGCTACCTCGTGTAGTTAACTCTCCATTAGGATTGGATGTAATTGATTCTATCCCTAAGTGTATGTAAACTCTATATTATTATTTCTGTGCTCTCTGTCTATAATATTGGTAATCTTATTCTGTACTTAATTCCTAATTCCCGCGCTTGCGCCTGGAGTTATAGGCTAGTCTCAACTAACTAGGTTAGTTTTGATTAGGACTGAGAGTGGGGGAGTGGCTTCTAAAGAGACTCACTCTCTGATTGAATAAGAATACTCGGTTAACCACTGACCGAAAAGGGGTGTTTACTAATGATTGATGGGTAGTGTGAGTACCATAATGAAGGGCATCCGACCATTAGGCTTGGTATTGATAAACCGATAGCAAGGAGTTAGTTGATTGTGAATCTAGGATTCGAACATAGACGTATCCTGATGAGTGAGGGTAGTGACAGTACTTGAGCGTAGGTTTGTCTACAGCTATAGGCCTCGTTTATCAACTAAGTTCCTTTACAAACTGACTGAAAAAAGAGAAAAATAAGCCGAGGGTAAGTCTGTCGCCTGGGAGAGCCTGCATGGATTATGTTTGAGTGTGTGAGGCCGCTGGTAACTCGGGGTCTTAGCAATAAAGTTTGTCTAGGATATTATAGAGTAAACCTAAAATAATAAATATTTTTTACATGCACAAAGGGTGTGATGATATGAAGTCCAATCCTAATCCAAGTAAAGTGTCTCTAACTCTTCCTTTCTAATTCTATTGATATTAATCTGTTATTTACAATTCCGCAACAATATACTCTAAACCATTGTTTCTCCTTGATAATTAGATCACAATCTACATAAATTGGTCGTTCCTTGTGGATACGATACTCTTCTTGCTATTATACTGCTGGATTTGTGGTTCGCTTGCCAGAAACCCATCAAAGGTGAAAGTGATAAGAACCCCTTGAGTGTTGGGGAAAGAGAACACTTCAGAATATGTACGATAGATAGAATGGTTGGTAGTTGCATTGAAATGTCCATTACCTTGAATAATTACTATTTCATGATTAAAATTATATGTATCAGATCGCCATCATAGATGTTTTCTGTATTGATTTAGTTATGTTGTATCATTCTATATCTTGTGTTGTTTTCCCCACACTGCACACACATTTACTTCACTCACTGGGACGTAGTCTCACCCCATGTTACAGGGATTATCTTTCAGTTGTGCAGGTCAATGTCCGATCATTGGCGGAGAAGTTAACGACCCACATGAAGTAGCTATTAAGTTATAATATTGTGGATTGTATTGTATTGATGTATTATTATTGAGTTTGTAATTTGGCCTTGGAGGCTTGGTAAATTACTGTCAATGGACTGTGTATTTTATCAACTGTACTGGTAATGTTTTCTGCTTTTCAGGATGATTAGTTTTGGGAAAATCTCCATTTTCAGGGGAGACTCTGTCGGAATCCCGGTAGAGGGTTTGTAAGGTTTAGAATATATGTTGTAAGTTATTAATCTGAATTGGAAGGACGTATGACTGTATGTGGACTTAAGCAAGCGATGGAATTGCCTAAGTAATTGTATGAAATGGTTTGACGATATCGATAAAGTAGCGGGATAATTTCAGAGTTTCGGAATAGTGCCTCCAACGGGCATCATTCTAGAATTCTGAAATTAGGACGTTACAGTATCTAGCTAAAAATAAGACTAAAAGATGTAGCAGAAATGGTATAATCTACTTGTTTTCAAAAAATTGGCTTTAAAAATTGTTTGCAACTTGAATAAAAAAATTTACTAAAAGCTTAGCATTTCTTTGATTTACAAGAAAGTAGTCAAAAACACCAAACTAACACAGTTGATGAATTTTTATGGGTCAAAATAAAAAAAAATAAGTGGAAAATTCAACATGGAATTGATGAATTTTCTACTAATTTCTCAGCTAAAACCCTATCTAGAATGAAGCGTTTCGCGTAATCAACCACATGTTTCCTAAGGATTTTTTAGTGTACAGTTAAAATTTGCAATCAAAATAGAAGAAAAACATATGTAACATGAGCAGTAAAATTGGACAAAACAAGCCCAAAAAATGCTCATAAAAGAGGCAAAAATAAGGCAAAATTGTGCAAAATAAAGAAATGAAATGTAGAGGGGATGAACTGAAATTAAAAGGATGAGGAAGATAGAAATTAAATGGCATAAAAGGAAAGGGTATAGGCAGAATTAAAAGGATGGGGAATTGACAGAATTTAAATGACAAAAATTAAAGGGGATGAGTTGAAAGTAAAAGGATGGGGATGAACTGAATTAAATGACTGAAATGTAAAATGGAGTGGGGATGAAATGTTGGGTTGAATTAATGTAGATGACAGATCTTTGGAAAATGGAAACAACAATGTTCCCACTTACCATAATCCACCGGATCAAACAACAGATATTTCAAGAACAAGCAAGAATAGTCATGAACAGTTGAAGCAAGCAATTAAACAAACACCTATGGGGTGGGTATGAAAATGGGTAAAAGAAAAGAGAAATTTGAAAATGGAGGAGATAGAAGATGGATGAACACCACTGTGAAGGCAACTCCTTCAACAAATAAGCTCAAGGGCAGACGCCACTAACTCAGGAGAGCTAGATAAGTCTCTTGAATGGTTTTGGGAAGCACCATCAACCCTTCTCTAACTCATAGAATGAGGAGGACCCTCATCAGAGTTTCTTTATATCAAATCAAGTGTGTCAAATACAAGAGAGGGCCTCCCTATTTATAGGGGAAGGGGGGTGGCCAAGGAGAGGGGAAAATGGAAAAATAAAAGAGCTAAAATCTACTCTACATTGGTGTTGAACCCATGGTCACCTAAGGCTAATTACCATGTAAGCTACTAACCACACTAAACCTCCTTGAAAAATAGAACCCCATGTATGCTAATCCTAATTAGCATAGTTTCTTTATATAAAACCAAGTGTGTCAAATACAAGAGAGGACCTTCCTATTTATAGGGGAAAGGGCGGCCAAGGAGAGGGGAAAATGGAAAAATAAAAGAGCTAAAATATACTCTACAAGGGTGTTGAACCCATGGTCACCTAAGGCTAAATAGAATGTAAGCTACTAACCACTAAACCTCCTAGAAAAGTAGTGCCCCATATATGCTAATCCCAATTAGGAAATTACAGTTAATGCATTGTATCCTTGAGATCTAATAAAATGACTCTTAAGTCTTTATGGCCCCAAGGACGACGTGTTAGGAATATGAACTAGAGACTTATATATTTATGAACATCCATCACTTGTATCATGTTATTTTATAAAAGAAAACTTATTCTTTTAGAATATAATTATTGTCCTTAGAATAGTAAGCTTAAACTTCATAAGGAATCAAGTAGATGACTTGATCGTGAGAGCTTATGAAGAACTATTCTTAAATAGTCCCTAGTCAATTATCATCTTAGGACAAAGATGAAGTAAATCACAGAGTCACAAGAAGGGGGGTTGAATTGTGACCCTTGAAAACTTTTGGTCCAACCTGCAAGTACTTTGAACAACTTACTGATCTTTGCTCAAGGAATGTCTTGGCTATCAGAAGTTCCTTATAGAAGATAGTGGTTAGTGTATACTGCCAACTAAGTAGATTAAAACTATCTTCTTAAAGGCAAGCCAAATCATAAGGACTGATCTCATTAAAATTTATTCTTCCATATAATGTTTTTAATGTAGTTACAACTTAGAATAAGGTTCAGAAGAATAATATAATGTTTATGCAGTTATGCAGAAGCAAAACAATGAATCTGTCACTTTAAACCAATCTTCTAAAGAGTCAAATGATTTTGTATTTTAATAAAACTTTCCAGAATAGTTATTTAACCAATAACTAATAATATTATGTGAGAAAAACTGTTCAGAAGCATAGTATAAAGTTTCTGCAGTTATGCAGAAGCAAAACATTGAATCTGTCACTTTAAACCTATCTTCCGAAGGGTCAAATGAACTTGAAACTTTATGAAACTTTCCAGGTCATATATTTAAGTAGTAATCAATTAGAATATCAAGTTAGATTGAATTAAAATCATGTTTATAAAGATCTGGTAGTTTGGACCCCAAGTTCAATGTTGAACAATGGACAGATTTCAAGAATTGTGCTTCTGAAGCACCTAACAGTTTCATAATTTAATGAAACTTTCCAGATCAGTATTTTAACTGATATGGATGTAATTTATGTGAAAATATTAGTTCAAAAATAGGTTTATCAAAATTTAGTAGTTTGAACCTCAAGTTCCAATGTTGAACAATGAATATCTTTTAAGAAATGTGCTTCTGGAGCACCAAACAGTTTCATAATGTAATGAAACTTTCCAGATCAGTATTTTAACTGATATGGATGTGTTTTATATGAAAATATCAGTTTAAAAACAAGTTTATCAAAATATGGTTTGTAGCTTGCTAAATATTCAAAGTATGAACAATAACTAACCAAGCAATAGATGTATGTGCAGAAAATTAAAGAGAGTAAGGGTAAGAGATATTGCACACATTATTTTTATACTGGTTCACCTCTCAACCTTGAGGCTACGTCCAGTCCCTACTCCCTGTAGGATTTTCCACTATATCAACCTTGATACAATGACTTCTTGGGTGCTCCTCACCACTAGTATTCTTTTTCCACAGCCTCTTCAGGCTTTCTACATAATCAACAAACTCACGGAAATAGACCACGACTTACTGAAAAAGCACAGGTCCAGAAATCTGCAGAACTTCCTTCTGCAGAAGCACAGGTACAGAAATCTGCAGAACTTCCTTCTGCAGACTCCAAACACACACAGGCTTACAGAAGCACAGAAACAGCAAGGTAAAGTGCAAAAAGCTCACTAGATTACAATCAGAGTAGTAGTAGAATATCTTAGTGAGCAAAACTCCCCCTCAACAACTTGCATAAGCAGATTAGAAAGAATTTGAGGAGAGAGAAAAGGTTCCAGAAGCTGGCAGTGAAAGCTCAGAGATTATTTTATGCTTCTGGAGTGAGAGGTGTACCTCAATGTGAAGAGAGCACCTCCTTTTATAGGTGAGGAGCCTTGTAGCCGTTGGAATGCAGTCAAAATGATCCAGATGTGATGCTTTGACAAGTCCCTTTCAGGTACAGCTGCAAAAGCTGACTGGTACAGCTGTCTTGTTGACTGGTCTTCATGCTTCTGCAGAACTTGCTTCTGCAGACAGCAAAACTAGCTCATTTCTTCACCAATGCTTCTGTGAATTTACTGAGGATGATTTCTGGATTATTTCAAGTGTATTTCAACTTGTGTTACTCTGCTAAATCAGCAGGAGATTCATTTTAGACTTTCTGGTTCAATTTGCTGCTTCTGCAGAGTCTATACTTGCACATTCCTTCTGCAGAATTGCTTTGCTTCTGCTGTTATGATGTTAAATGTTGTCTTTGATCTTTCCACCTTTCTTCTGTAACTTTTCCTGTATTCTTTCAAGCATTCTAAAGTGAAAACATTAGTACCAAAGTATTCAGAACACTTAGAATATTATTGTGAAGGTTTGTTGTCATTAAAACCTTTGCTCAAAGGGTCTTGGACTTACAATCTCCCCCTTTTTGATGATGACAAACTTTCATGAACAAATTCTAAGTTTTCTGAATGAGGGATTAATAATCAAGTGATTTAACAATAAAGAATTAAATCTCCCCCTGAATTTATGCTATTTATAACATTCAAATAATAAAAATAGGATTTAACAGTAAAGAATTATTTCTCCCCCTGAATTTGTGCCATTCAGATAGAAATTTGTTATGACTGAATGAGATTTAACAATAAAGAATTATTTCTCCCCCTGAATTTGTGCCATTCAGATAGAAATTTGTTATGACTGAATCTTTATATTCTTCTCCCCCTTTTGTCATCCATCAAAATGGGCATGAAAATGATAGGAGGGATTAAGTTCTCATCATTGTCTATCCTAGGCTACTTAGAATGTGAGGGATGATCTAAATAAGATCAAATGGCAGCTATCTATATGTCTTAAGAAGGTCGGAAGTAAGCTAAAGGCATTGGTAGAACATGAGAAGCACTTGCTAGTAACATGAATGTGTTAAACCAGAATTGATACTACACAATCCTTACTTCCTTCTCTTGCATATTACATAATCTTAAGCTAAATTTTCTCATTAGTAAGATGTTGAAGATAAGATCCTTTTATCCAAACTAAGATGAATCATCAAGAATAGGGGCTTGGACTTTATCATAAGATAATGGGATATAGGAATAGAAGAGGTAGGGAATTGGTTTACCATATTAGTTCCAAAGTTTGCCTATGGAGACTCTATCTTTTTCAATGTAACCTCTTTCTTTTTCTTCTTTTACTTTATCATCCCATGAGAAGCACTTGCTATAGATTCTTCCTTGCAAAGAAGAAATGATCTTATTCCGTTTCTCACACAGATTTCAACCTAGAAACTTACTGCAGAACCTTCTGCAAAAGATCTAATAACCCAGAATACTGCAAGTACCTTCTGCAGATTCTGCTGAATCAAATCTCAACAGATATTTTGTGAAACATGTCATATTGAAGACATGTACATGAATATACCCATGGATGAGTAACATTGAGTATCCCTTGATATCCTTCATAAGATATTGGTCATTGCTCCTAAACTTAGAAGTTGCAGCAAAAAAGCTTTCACTCTGGGTTATAACTCTTATTTAGTGAGTAAAAATGAAGGCAACAACTCCCTCCTAGGTATTGGAGAAGGTGAGAATATCAAGCACCTATAAACATAATTCCATCTCTATTTTATAACTTTTCAGAAGCATGATTTTTGCTTATGGATGGGGAAATTCATCTTCTATGTGTTCTAGATTAGGTAAAGAAGGCTCATGTTGAACTTAGAACACATAATATATCAATCAATTATGCATTTGAAAAGATATCAGCAAGTTAAGACTGTCTCAACATATTTCAGTTCAATGTCATGCTTATGATCATGATCTCTAATAAAATAATACTTGCTGACAATATGTTTTAATCTAAAGTGATGCATGGGATTGATAGATAGGTTCATAGGATTTTCATCATCACATAAGATTAGGATTTCAGTGTACCTCAGAGAGTAATCCTCCATTTAATGCTTAAACTCAACTTTGTGAATACCTTATTGTTGATGTATATTTTGCTTCTACAATGGATAGGGAAATAGTATTTTGCTTGCTGCACATCTATGATAAGAGAGATTAATCAAGAATTTGGCATTCACCATTTGTGCCTTTTCTCTCAACCCCAACTTCAGCAAAATCAACATCATAGAATCCTACAAGATCAAAGCTTGTTCCTTTCTTGTACCAAAGGCCAAGATTAGTAGCTCAAATAAGGAATCTAAATATTCACTTTACAGATATGACATGAAATTCTTTTAGGAGAAGATAGAAACCTTGCACATAATTTAATTGAAAATGCAGTAGCTTGCCTACTTGTTTTTTTTAAGAATAATAGGAAGAAATCTTACCTCTGTATTCCTTTTTAGAAACAAACTCACCACATTTGTCTTTATCAAGCAAGGTGGATGGATGCATTAGAGTTGCCATTGGCTTGGCTCCATCTATTTTGAATCTTATAAGAAGATCCTTTGTAGATTTTTCTTGAAGAGTGGAGATTTCATTAATTTTCCTTCTTCATCCATCTTGTTTCTGAACATTCATTTTGTCCCAATGTTGGAATGATCTTCTAGAGAAGGAACAAGTGTCCATACTTTGTTCTTTTCAAAGTGTTCAAGTTCTTCTTCTAATGTATCTCCAATGATTTGATCATAAGAGTGAGCATTAACTCTAGTTTCCAGCTCTTAAGTATGGATGGATCATTGGAAGCTTGTTGAATATTCTTCATTCTGTTTTTCATAATTTAGAATCAAAATCTGCATCCTTTTGCTTCTGATCCTTCTTCTGATCATCTTTTGATTCATGACTTCTGCTTCTGAAGTCAGTTTTATCCTTCTGGTTTAGATTTAGTTTTTCTATCTCATTTTCTAAACCTGCGGTTCTCAGGAGAAGCATTAGATTCAAAGAACAACAACATGCATTCTTTCCTCAGTCAGTTTGATTCTTAAAGGCTTATGAAGTTATTGAATATCCAATATAGACTGCCTTATTAGAATTTGAATCAAACTTACCAATATAGCCTTCACATCCAAATGTATGCAAGTATGAAATGTTTAGTTTTCTACATTTCCACAATTTATATAAAGTCTTATTTCACATGCTTCTAATAGTGACTATATATAAGTATAGCATGAAATGCTTACAACTTCACCCCAAAGATATTTTTAACACTAGAGTCATTAAAATTGGTTCTAGCCACTTCTTCTAGTGTCCTTTTCTTTCTTTTCACAACTCTATTATGTTATGGAGTTCTAAGGCGTGAAAGGCTATGACAGATGTCATTCTCATCAAATAAGGCTTTGAATAAGGAGTCCTTAAACTCCCTTTCATGATAACAACTCATAAAACCAATATTAGATCATTTTTCAGATTTAAATTCCTTGCAGAAACTTCTAAAAGACTCATCCTTTGTGGTTAAGAACAAAACTAATGTGAATCTTGAGTGGTTTATCAAAGTCCCACTTTGAAGAGGCTTTTGAAATAAGAGATGATATTTTATCACAGCAAACATCATTCAGATTTTTTCATAAGAAATCATCTCATTTAGGATAATATATTCAAGGATGTTTTAATCAGCAAGTTACTGACTCATGTATTTAAAACTGCATTTGTGAATTATTTTCAATTCACACAAGTATGAGATTTCAGCATAATAAACTAGATATCTCAAGCTTTCTGACAAGACAAAGATCATGCAATTTGGATTTTCCTATCCCAAGATATGATGCATTTAAGTTGTCTGATTTATCACAAATTGCAGAATGAGATAGTTCTGTTTTTTTTATGCACTAATACAAATCCATGCGGCCAAAAATTTAGATAAGTAATAGGATTAAACTATTATGTATTATCTTTGAAATCCAACTGGTTTCACTTGAAAAGGATTTTCCTAGCACCAGTTATGAACATCCAAAGATAGTGGACTCAAACATGATCATATAACAGAACAGCCTACTTTAATGAATTACTGGGAATTATTTAGATGTTATAAAATTCTGAAATTTTCCAGTCTAAAAATAATATAAATCAGTTTTCCAATGAAATTAGTTTCATTCAAATATCACTTTTGTAGCTCAAGTTATGATATGATGAAGTGGACTGCTTTGTATCAGAATTTATAGCAGAACAGGTATGTTCACGAATTTACTGGGACTTTTGTGGTTAAGATAAAATTCTCAAACTTTCCAGTTTGTTAATATCAGAAATAAGCTTTCAAACAAAATTGGTTTCACTGAAAAAGCATTCCTGTAGCTCAAGTTATGATCTACTGAAGTGTACTAGTTTATGTCAGAACTTATGACAGAACTACTGTATTCAAAATTTTACTGGGACTTTTGTGATTAAGATAAATTTTTCAATTTTTCCAGTTTGATACTACCATCAATAATCTTTCAAACAAAATTGGTTTCGCCTAAAACAGACTTATGTAGGTCAAGTTATGCTCATTTAAGGTAGCTATATCAGAATTTTAAACTAGCAGCACTATAGCACATTACCTTTGATCTTCTAATTATTTTCTTCTTATTTTAAAGACTAATTAAGTGATTAGAATAGAATGTTCATATAAATGTCAATCAATGATAATCATTCAATCACCAAATATGCAAGACCTTAGCATAAACCTATTAGGAATGTGCTTAAAATTTATTGACTTTATGAATATGCATTGAGGATAGAAATATTTAATACCTTGTTCTTGGTCAATTAAACTGTACTTCTTCTTACCCATTGATTCATTCTAAAAGTCATGAACCTTGGAGATTTCACACTAATCATTTGAGAAGCATTGGCTAGAGTCATGTTCCTTCTTTGTATGGAACATTTTCATTTAAGCCTTGGAAGGTATTTTCCTTTGGCCAATGGTTCTATCTTCTTGAGAATTTTTCTGCATAACAAAATTGCTAAGGAGACATTTTGGTACCCTTTTCATCTTGGGTCCTTGAGTGTTAGTGATTGAACTCTTAGGAGATTTAGCAATCCATCTCATCTTATCTCTTATATAAATATTTCTTCTAAAATTGCACAAATGGGAGATGTGACCATGATGTTCTCAATAATTACAGATAATGAGACTGAATGATGTCTTGATCATTTGAAGATCATTTTGAAAAACATGGACATGGTATTGGGATGAGTTCCGAAATCTATTTTCCATAAACTTAGTTTTCCATGTAAAATAGCAATGTTCCCATTATTGACAAAGCATGGAATTTGAGCAAGTAGATTCTTTAGTTTTGGCAAATGTTGAAAATTAGTTTTCAACTTTATTTTCAAGATTAAAATGATTTTCGAAGATAGTTGAGGTTTCACAAATTACAAACATATCTTCTTCAAGAAAATCATATTCAACTTTCAAACTTTCAATTTGAAGTTCAATAGAAAAGACCTCCTTTTTAAAACTATTCCATATTCTTATTTTCAAGGTTTATCAAAGCATCATTCAATTCATCATAAGCAAAATCTATCTCATCATAGGAAGGACAATGTTCAAGTTTAGCAATACATACCTTAAGGTCCATTTGAGCCACATGTAGAGTTGTATTAATTTCTAGCATTATTGGCTCCTTCTTGAAGTTGTTCATTTCTTGAATTTTCTGCATCAACACTTTGGAGTATGCTTCTTGGTTGCCCATTACTTCTTCCTGAATCTTTTCCTCTCACACGGTTAAGTGTGCTCAACCCATAGAGGCTGAGCTCTGATACCAATTGAAGTAAATCACAGAGTCACAAGAAGGGGGGTTGAATTGTGACCCTTGAAAACTTTTGGTCCAACCTGCAAGTACTTTGAACAACTTACTGATCTTTGCTCAAGGAATGTCTTGGCTATCAGAAGTTCCTTATAGAAGATAGTGGTTAGTGTATACTGCCAACTAAGTAGATTAAAACTATCTTCTTAAAGGCAAGCCAAATCATAAGGACTGATCTCATTAAAATTTATTCTTCCATATAATGTTTTTAATGTAGTTACAACTTAGAATAAGGTTCAGAAGAATAATATAATGTTTATGCAGTTATGCAGAAGCAAAACAATGAATCTGTCACTTTAAACCAATCTTCTAAAGAGTCAAATGATTTTGTATTTTAATAAAACTTTCCAGAATAGTTATTTAACCAATAACTAATAATATTATGTGAGAAAAACTGTTCAGAAGCATAGTATAAAGTTTCTGCAGTTATGCAGAAGCAAAACATTGAATCTGTCACTTTAAACCTATCTTCCGAAGGGTCAAATGAACTTGAAACTTTATGAAACTTTCCAGGTCATATATTTAAGTAGTAATCAATTAGAATATCAAGTTAGATTGAATTAAAATCATGTTTATAAAGATCTGGTAGTTTGGACCCCAAGTTCAATGTTGAACAATGGACAGATTTCAAGAATTGTGCTTCTGAAGCACCTAACAGTTTCATAATTTAATGAAACTTTCCAGATCAGTATTTTAACTGATATGGATGTAATTTATGTGAAAATATTAGTTCAAAAATAGGTTTATCAAAATTTAGTAGTTTGAACCTCAAGTTCCAATGTTGAACAATGAATATCTTTTAAGAAATGTGCTTCTGGAGCACCAAACAGTTTCATAATGTAATGAAACTTTCCAGATCAGTATTTTAACTGATATGGATGTGTTTTATATGAAAATATCAGTTTAAAAACAAGTTTATCAAAATATGGTTTGTAGCTTGCTAAATATTCAAAGTATGAACAATAACTAACCAAGCAATAGATGTATGTGCAGAAAATTAAAGAGAGTAAGGGTAAGAGATATTGCACACATTATTTTTATACTGGTTCACCTCTCAACCTTGAGGCTACGTCCAGTCCCTACTCCCTGTAGGATTTTCCACTATATCAACCTTGATACAATGACTTCTTGGGTGCTCCTCACCACTAGTATTCTTTTTCCACAGCCTCTTCAGGCTTTCTACATAATCAACAAACTCACGGAAATAAACCATGACTTACTGCAAAAGCACAGGTCCAGAAATCTGCAAAACTTCCTTCTGCAGAAGCACAGGTCCAGAAATCTGCAGAACTTCCTTCTGCAGAAGCACAAGTCCAGAAATCTGCAGAACTTCCTTCTGTAGACTCCAAACACACACAGGCTCACACCAGAGCCTTTGCAACCTCTCCAATAACTTTACCTAATGTGCCACAAGAGATTTTATAACAGACCAATCTCTCTGACCTTACAGAAACACAGAAACAGCAAGGTAAAGTGCAAAAAGCTCACTAGATTACAATCAGAGTAGTAGTAGAATATCCTAGTGAGCAAAACTCCCCCTCAACAACTTGCATAAGCAGATTAGAAAGAATTTGAGGAGAGAGAAAAGGTTCCAGAAGCTGGCAGTGAAAGCTCAGAGATTATTTTATGCTTCTGGAGTGAGAGGTGTACCTCAATGTGAAGAGAGCACCTCCTTTTATAGGTGAGGAGCCTTGTAGCCGTTGGAATGCAGTCAAAATGATCCAGCTGTGATGCTTTGACAAGTCCCTTTCAGGTACAGCTGCAAAAGCTGACTGGTACAACTGTCTTGTTGACTGGTCTTCATGCTTCTGCAGAACTTGCTTCTGCAGACAGCAAAACTGGCTCATTTCTTCACCAATGCTTCTGTGAATTTGCTGAGGATGATTTTTGGATTATTTCAAGTGTATTTCAACTTGTGTTACTCAACTAAATCAGCAGGAGATTCATTTTAGACTTTTTGGTTCAATTTGCTGCTTCTGCAGAGTCTATACTTGCACATTCCTTCTGCAGAATTGCTTCTGATCAACTGCAGATGATTCTCATGCTTCTGTGACATGTTTCATGTTCTGCAGTTGATATATCTTAAGAATGAAATTCTGTTTTTGCTTTCTTCTTAGAATTTCCTCCTAAAATGAATCTTCCTTCTAAAACGATTTCATTTGGAGTTCTTGAGATGCTTCTTCTTGTTTCTGGAAACTGTGAGAAGTGCTTGATAGCTTCTGAATACTTGACTGAGTTACTTTCAATTTACTCATCTTTATTTCAAGTTTTCCTTAACAGATTTGTCATTCTTTCAACTTATTGCTTCTGTTAAGCAAATTAAGGAAGCTTTTCATATTTGTCCTTCTGCAGAAACTGTAAGTTTTGCTTCTAAGGACAAAACTGTGTTTCTAGTGATATTGATCTTCTCCAATTACTTTGTTTGCATCAACAACACTTGGAATGACTATGCATGAATTGCTTAAGTGATCTTTCACATTCAGAAGGTGTCCAATTAAATGAAAAGCTCTTTCTCATGCTTCTAGTGGTCTTGAATGATCCTTCCAAAGCTTCAACTTTGCTTCTGAAGCTTGATACAACTCAGTTTAATGTTCATGGGATCTTAGATGAACTGTCATGACCTTCTTGAAGCTAAAAAGCTACTTTTTGAACTTGTTTCATCACTTTTGACATGAAAGCTCTATGTAACATGCTTCTGGACACATGTTATGATGTTAAATGTTGTCTTTGATCTTTCCACCTTTCTTCTGTAACTTTTCCTGTATTCTTTCAAGCATTCTAAAGTGCAAACATTAGTACCAAAGTATTCAGAACACTTAGAATATTATTGTGAAGGTTTGTTGTCATTAAAACCTTTGCTCAAAGGATCTTGGACCTTACAAAAGATGCATTTAGACTAGTATGTGAGTTCATTGATGATCGCATCTCACAGATCATGGATATGAGATATCATGCGCTCACATAGGTACACATTAAGAGTAATGGTGTACTGGACAGACCCACCTTAAGAACGTTGCATGGATTGTTACATAAGTGTCAAGAACGTTTCTTAAATTGATAAATGTTATATAAAGTCCTTTGACCTGAAATCACTACGATTCCTACATAAGGAATTATGTGTTTTGAATATCATCAAACGTTTCCTGTAACAAGGTGATCATAAAGTTGGTATTTGAACATATAATAGATTATATGGTGGAATGTGAGTGCCCTAGATGGGATTTGTCCCTCCTATGTAACAGGAGTTATATCTGTAGGCCTCTTGATAAAGTGAGATTGCAAAATGCATGGCCATGCTCAGGAGGATAAACATGAGATGTTTATTTTCTGTACACTCTACTTGGGGATCAAGAAAATATATAAATTGAACTATACAATGTTGACACAATCCATGCCCTTGTGTTCAATTAGATATTTGGACAAAGGGACATATCATATAAATTATCATAAAATAGGATTCGTCAAAGTTGTTGATATTCTCAATATTTGGATAGTGATGTATTGCTAGATGTCGCTCACTATTTATGATATTAAATATAAAAGAGTTTTATTTTAATATCATAACCAAATATTAAAATCCTATTGGGTCACACGCATACAACAAGCCACTAGGAAAGGATAATAATTCTGATTTAATTTAATTAGACTTATAACATAATGGGTCAGGCCCATAAGTGTGAGGGTTAAGTGAGTGAGGGGATAAAACCCTAGCCACCACTCTATAAATAGAGCATAAGATGCACTACCCCAGAGACACATGAGCAATCGCTTCTTACTTTCTAAGGCTACTAGCAGAACTGGGGAGGGTTTCCTAGTTCGGCTGTTGGCGTGGATACCAATAGAGACGTGGCTACACTTGCCTCGTTTATAATCCTAATAAGGTACGACCTTTCTTTTCAATACCTTTTATGCCTTGATTCGTGTTTTCATAAAAACAATTATAACAAGGGAGGGAATCCATTTATTTTCGCTGCACCCTGACCACATGCTTGATTCCCTTCACGACGGTCCTTGGTTTCAGGTTCTAAGCACTCGGTTCTTAAGAGGATAGTGAAAAGACACCATGGGTTTTGGTTTAACACCATAGGTTGTCGTGTGCTTGACTGATTAAATGGGTGGGGTTCCCACCAGAGGTTTCTATCTACTTGCCTAATTGCCTGGTATAATTGTGTTATGCATGAATATACGTATATATATTTCGTATGTTGCATTTTTATTTTCCTTTTACCCTACACTGTATGCATGATCACATTAACCAGGACTTAAATCTCACCACACGTTTGTGGATTCATTTTAGATGTGCAGGATTCTCCATCGGAAGTATGGCCGGATAGCTTGGGAGCTCATCAGTGGATTAGCCCACTTGGCTTCTTGGTTCTCCTTGTTAGGTGGCTTTTAGATTTGTACATGGTTAATTGTATGTCAAATTTAACATGAATTATTAGTGTTATACTTCGGGCCACTGGATGACATTTATATTATAAATTTATGAGTATGTAACTATGGTTTGAGCTTATGTAATTGTTGGAACTACATGAGCATTTTGGATGTGATTGTGATTAATATTGGTAATGTCGAAAAAAAAATTAATTCGGTAAATTTAAGAATATTTTTCCAACGAGCATTATTTCTAGGTTTACGGAATTAGGGTGTTACAAAAAGAGGGCACTCACGATGCTTTTGTTGGTATTTGGTATAGGTGATTGTTACCAAGCCCTTTAGTGAGAGAGGGCATATATTCCATGTATAGACTGACCAATAGCTGAATGGTTTTGTGCAACTTCTTCTATATGCAATAGGTCCCCAAATTTTCCCTTATTGTGTTATGGCTCCATCCCTTTTTAATTTTATTATTTTATTTAATTACAAATTGTTAAAAGTCTATTATGACCTTCCATGAAAACATCCTTTTTAGCACCTATTCTCATTTTTCCATCAAATCCCTAACACAATTTCAGAGAAATCCTCCTCCTCCTCCTCCTCCTCCTCCTCCTCCTCCTTCATGTCAACAACTCACCTCATTGACCTCATTCCACCGAATACCTAATGTGAAGGTTGTTTGTTTCGTGCTTCTTCATCATCTTTTCATTTTTTCTTCGAATCGTTCTTATCTGTTCTCTTCCTTTGTTAATGGATGTTCCACTTTTCATTTCAGAGCTACTGCAAACGTGACAAAGAATAGGAAGCGGTTTTTTCATATATCATTGATTGTCCTAAGATATCCCAGTTACAACGAAGTGTGACCTAGCTTTTGCACGAAGAGTACTATATATGTAATATCTTAATTTTATCTTTTTTATGTTATCTGTAATGTATTTATACTAAGCTTTGACGATTGAAGAATTGTTTATATAATAGTAATCGATTAAATCATTGCTTATGGTTTACGGTGTTTTTTTTTTCCTTTTTCATTGTTTTGAAAAGCATAATCCATTGATCCTTTTCTGAATTATGTGAAATCTTTGTAATGAACTCGGTGGTCCATGTTATCCATGAATCATTTTGGATGCATGTTGATGTTAGGAATATGCACTAGAGACTTATATGTTTATGAACATCCATCACTTATACCATGTTATTTTGTAAAGGCAACTTATTCTTTTAGAATATAATTATTGTCCTTAGAATAGTAATCTTAAACTTCATAAGAAATCAAGTAGATGACTTGATCGTGAGATCTTGTGAAGAACTACTCTTAAAATAGTCCCTAGTCAAGTATCATCTTAGGACAAAGATGCATTTAGACTAGTATGTGAGTTCATTGATGATCATGTCTCACAGATCATGGATATGAGATATCATGTGCTCACATAGGTACACATTAAGAGTAATGGTGTACTGGACAGACCCACCTTAAGAACGTTGCATGGATTGTTACATAAGTGTCATGAACGTTTCTTAAATTGATAAATGTTATATGAAGTCCTTCGACCCGAAATCACTACGATTCCTACATAAGGAATTATATGTTTTAATTATCATCAAACGTTACCTGTAACAGAGTAATCATAAAGTTGGTTTTTGGGCATATAATAAATTATGTGGTGGAATGTGAGTGCCCTAGATGGGATTTGTCCCTCCTATGTAACAGGAGTTATATCTGTAGGCCTCTTGATAAAGTGAGACTGCAAAATGTATGGACATGCTCAGGAGGATAAACATGAGATGTTTATTTTCTATACAGTCTACTTGGGGATCAAGAAAATATAAATTGAACTATACAAGGTTGACACAATTCATGCCCTTGTGTTCAATTAGATATTTGGACAAAGGGACAGATCATATAAATTATTATCATAAAATAGGATTTATCAAAGTTATTGATAAACTCAATATTTGGATAGTGACGTGTTGCTAGATACCGCTCACTATTTATGATATTAAATATAAAAGGGTTTTATTTTAATATTATAACCAAATATTAAAAGCCTATTGGGTCACACGCATACAACAAGCCACTAGGAAAGGATAATAATTCTAATTTAATTTAATTAGAATTATAACATAATGGGCCAGACCCATAAGTGTGAGGGTTAAGTGAGTGAGGGGATAAAACCCTAGCCACCACTCTATAAATAGAGCATAAGATGCACTACCCCAGATACACATGAGCAATCGCTTCTTACTTTCTAAGGCTACTAGCAGAGCTGAGGAGGGTTTCCTAGTTCGGTTGTTGGCGTGGATACCAATAGAGACGTGGCTACACTTGCCTCATTTATAATCCTAATAAGGTACGACCTTTCGTTTCAATACCTTTTATGCCTTGATTCATGTTTTCGCAAAGCGATTATAACAAGGGAGGGAATCCATTTGTTTCCGTTGCACCCTGACCACATGTTTGATTCCCTTCAGTTGAAAATTTTAGAGTAGGTCAAATTGTCCATTCAGTGATATAATTTTAGATTTAGTAGATCATAGTTTTAGAGTAGGTCAAATTATCCATTAATTGATATAATTTTAGATTTATTAAGTGACATGTTGATATAACTTCATTTTTTGAAATAAATTTGAATGTATGCTTTGTTTGAACTCGTGCTATTTAAAATATCATATGTTTTTTATGAAATTTTTTAGATGATATTGAAATAAAAAATGAGGCTAATGTAATATGATTTCGATTGTGTTGTTAGTTGTCTTATGGTACATTAAGCTCATTAGCCAAGTACAATAATAATGGATCATATATGTTTTAGAGGGAAACAATTTGAGTGTAGACCAGAAAATATGTAAGAAATGTATTTGAATTTATTTCTTAGCATTTGTTGTGTACAATTATTTTCTACCTTAAAATAGTATTAAGTTAATAAATTTAATTATACAAGTATTTAAATTATAAAAGTCAAACCCTAATTCTTTCATGTGATCCTTGCAGGGGCCATATGGGAGCATATTTAAATTTTTACTACCCTTTGTGGAGGTGTCAGTCGTTCAATACTTGGGGTTTAGGGTTCATGACCTAAGTTAACATCTTTTGTGCGATCCTTGTATGGGTCATTCCCCATATCACCAACATGAAAATCAGACTTCACCAACTCATTGTGGGCATTATAGGGGGTGGACTACTAATATTTGGTAATGTTTTGAATTAAATCTTATTTTTGGCAAAATTTCTAAGTGAAAAACAAAGAAAAACAAATTTAAAATGCCTAGGGACCAGGAAAAAATATGAAAAACTCATATTAGTGTTTTTTACATGGGGGACCCAGTTGTGTCATACATGATCTCTTTAGTGATGTTGGAAAAGTGTGCTGTTTGGGGAGGTGTCAGTCGTCCAAGAATTAGGGTTTAGGGTTCATGAATCATGACCTATATAAGTTAAGCTATTCTACATGATCCTTGTATAGGTATTCCCCTTATCACCAAAATGCAAATTTAACTTCACTAACTCATTGGAGGAACTATGGGGGGTGGACCAATAATGTTGTAATTTTTTGAATTAAATCCTATTTTTGGCAAATTTTCTAAGCAAAAAACAAAGAAAAAGAAATTAAAAATGCATAGGGTCCTGGAAAAAAATGTGGGAAATTTACGTTAGTGTTATTTTTGCATGGCTGACCCAATTGTGTCATGCTTGAGCTCTTTAATTCACTTCGAGAAGAATGAGAATAGGTGCTGAAAAGGATTTTTATGGAAGGGCATAACAGACTTTTAACATTTGTAGTTAAATAAATTAAAATATTAAAACTGAAAAAAGGGACAGGGTCAGAACAAGATAAGCAAAATTTGGGGACTTGTTGCATACAAAATAAGAGTTGCACAAAACCATTCAGCCATTGATCAGTCAACACGAGGCATATATGCCCTCTCTCACTAAAGGGCACCTTAGCAATCACCATCTTCTCAATTTCTACAATACCAAATTGACTGTAAGATACCTGTTGTAAATTGTACAATCTTTGACTTATTGGTCTTTGACTCAAAATACTTGTGCGTGTATGTGCATCAATCTGCATTTAAGTGTTGTTTTCAATTGACATCAAGGGGCTTCTTTACCAGAGTGGTGTAACTACCTTTCGAACTTACCACTCTGGTATATATTTTAAAAAAATTATCAATTTAGTATAATCGTAGATAAGAAAGACAATTTTACATGATATGAAGTGATGCGGCCACGGTTTGAAGCAAAGCTTCTTGCCTTAAGATAACAATTTCGGCAAGCTGCAGAGTGGCTAGACAAAATACGAAAAGAGAAATGGACTCAAGCTTATGATGGGGGAAAGATACGGACACATGACTACCAATCTTGCTGAGTGTTTGAATTTTATCTTGAAAGGGGCACGAGCATTGCCCATAACAACCATGGTGAAGACTACATTTTACAGGTTGAATTCAATGTTTATAGATAAAGGGTTGGAAGCACTTAACATGATGAGAGTGGGGCATGTGTTTTGTGAAGAGTTGTGTACAATACTGCAAGAAAATCGGCGGATAGCTACCTCTCATTATGTTCGCAAATACACTAGAGAGTCAAGAGAGTTTGAGGTTGAAGAGATTGCAAATCCCCAAGTTGGGCATCGTGCAATGATTTGCACAGTCAAATTGAATGACTGGTGGTGTGATTGTGGAAAATTTCAAGCACACTGAGACTTCCTTGTTCACATGTAATTGCTTCATGTGCCTACTGAAATTTAGATTTTAGTTTATTTGTTGACCTCGTTATACAGACTATATCATGTCTACGATGCTTTCCATTATGAGTTTCATTCCGAGAAATGAAGAATATTGGCCACCACATTCAGGTCTGAGTTTCAAGCCTAATCCTGCCATACGAGACACTTTAGGAAGACCAAAGACTTCTCGTATACATAACGACATGGATGCACCGGATCCAAATAGAATAAAAAATGCACATTATGTCGATGCGCACATGTCACAATCGTAGTCATTGTCAATATAAACAGATTGATGTTTAATATATATATATATATAATGTACGGTGTAGGACTTTTTAAATTATATTATTATTGTATGTGTTAGTCATTATGTTTTTAACTCATGTAATGTTAACTTATTTTTAGGTGTTTATTTAAATGAAATTTTTAAAAATAATTATAGTCAATGTCATATATAATTAATATTATTAAAAATTTATTATATATATATGATATTTATAAAAGATTATTAATATCACATTTATTTAAACATTATAAGAGTATACATTAAAACAATAAAATCTATATATAAGGTTTAAAAAATAAAAAAAATATAGAAATCATATCATCAATACATAATTTATTTTATAAAAAAACTAAAATTGTTGGTTGTATTTTTTTTAAAACAAAAAACGTATATGATTTACACGTTGATTTTATATATTTATTTTTTAAGAAAATATAAAATTCATTTTTATGTTTATAAAATAAGTAAATCGTATTTTTTGAATAAGATTTTTAATATTTTATAATAAAAATAATAAATCGTATATCTCGTATATGATTTTCAAGTGAATATACATTATTTTAATGAATCGTATTTAACATGTATTGTTTTCAACTAGTATTTACACGCTTAATGTAATGCCCTAATTTCTAAATTCAAGACTTAGTCCATTGGAAACTAAATCCTAAATTTTCGAAACCAAAACGCCCGATTCCAGATATCAAACATCACAATTCGATAAGTAATCAACGAAAACTTATACAATTTGTGAATAACTTAAACTTTATATACATAACCAAAATCTATACAATATGTACATCTGCCCCGAAGGCTACCAACCGAACATCTCTAACATAAAACAAAGTTATACATATAACCTATACAATCCAAAAGACAAAACAACATAAATAAGTAAAGCTCCTGCTCTAATCTCAATAACAGTTAGAGACCATAGTTTGAGGGTTTACAAAGTTCATGGACAAAAAACAAAGGATAAAGTTCAAAGACGAAGACCAAAATTGACTGAAACTATAGGGACGAAAAACATATTTTCCCCTTTTTTTTACCTTTCTTTAATGGATATTTTCAAAGAATAAATAGAATTTTTTGTTTCTATTTATCCGTGCCATATAGAAAATCAAGAGGGTATTAATTACATTTTTCTATTTAAAAAAGATAATAAGTTGATAAGTTAATGAATAAAATAGAGAGATAAATGGTATATTAGAAAAAAATATAAAAAAATTAATCTAAATTTCATGAATTTGTTATGTTCTTAATATATGTGTTTTTATGTATTGAGACAAATAAACAACAACAAATGTAGTTAAATAGGAATAAAGGTAGTAATTTTTTTATTTTTCTTTAATGGATATTTTCAAAGAATAAATATAATTTGGGTAAAATAACATTTTAGTCCCTATAAAATACTCGAGTTTTGATTTTCGTCCCTGGAAAATTTTTCTTTTTTATTTCATCCTTATAAAATATTTATGATATTTTTTCAGTCCCTGATATTGATTCTACTATTAATTGTGGATGTGTCGAACACCCATAATAGTCAACAATACTTCAGAAGTACCCTACCACATTATATAAGAGTGTTAGCTTCCTTAAATTCATTTAGAAAGTCAAATTTCATGGTCAATTTGAACATAAATTCTTTGTACATTTCCTCCTTCATATATATCACAAATAGTCTTTGAATGTGTTTAAAGAGGTTAACACTGTTGTATAATGTGCCAAGGTACAATACATATGATTACTAATTGTGATGGACGTTCGAGACATTAGTAATTGATAGTAGAATCAATAACAGGGATTAAAAAAATAGCTTAAATATTTTATAAGGATCAAATAAAAAAGAAAAATTTTACAGGGACGAAAGTCAAAACTCGGGTATTTTATAGGGACTAAAATGTTATTTTACCCATATAATTTTTTGTTTCTATTCATTTGTACGTCATATAAAAAATCCAGAGAGTATTAATTACGTTTTTCTGTTTAAAAGACAATGAATAGAAAATTTAATTAATGAAATTGTGGTATAAATGATATATTAGAAAAAAACTTAAATAAATTCAAAATTGGATAAGAGAGTAGTTTTTTTTCTTTAAACCACATGTATCCCATAATGGCTACTGGAACTCGAGACCTTGCTTAATCTTCCATCCACAAGACTCGAACTATGTACCACTTGAACCAATTCCCATTAGTGGTAAGAGAGTAGTTAATTTTGAGTAACATTATTTCTAGAAATTATTTTGTAGCAATGCATAGCTTCTTAAAGAAATTTTCTATTTTTAAAATTCAAATTTCAAATCTCACTTTTGGAAAAAATGAGAAAGACACTTGTTATCCAAATCCCAACTATGGCGCCTTCCTTTTTGATATGACATTTCACAGTTTTTTTTTCACTTTTTCTCAGTCTCAGTCGGTTCTATCTTTGATTTTAAAGAGTTATTATATTCATACAACAAAATCATACAACAACTTATACAACATACTTTTTTTTTCTATCTCTCTTTTCTCTCTATCTCTCACTTGGTTGTACATACAACATGTTGTATAAATAACCTTTCTCGATTTTAAATCTATCTATTACAGTATTTAACATCCAATAATATTTCTCAGATCACTTTTCACTGTTCATAACCACGATTTTCTGAATTCTAACACGTGGAGTACATGCATGGTTGTATTTTGCCTCTCTCTTTGCAATTTGAATTTCAAATATTGGAGCCAAAAATGAATTTGCCTTATCCCATTCTTACCCTTGAAAACACTGTGCGTTATTATTCTCATTGAACATTTGGCTTCCTCTAAGAACCACATCAGAGATCAAACTCCTCACATTTCCCTCTCTCTCTCTAATATCTCTCATCTTCTTCCCCTCACAATTTTCTCAACTCTCTCCATCTTCCCCCTTCCCACCCACTGTCCCTTCCACACCCTCCTCCCTCCTTCCCCGCCGCCCCCTTCTCCCCTTCCCCACCCTTCTCCCTCCCATCAGAATCACAGGGACTGTGCAGATCGCGACCTAGAATGATTGACGGCGCGGGGAGCTACCGTACGTTGGTGCGAGGAGCTGCTGGACGATGAACAGAGGCGGTCACGCTGCTGGAAGACGCGAGATAGGCGGTGCTGCGGGTCTAGCGGCGCAAGCGAGAGGGCGGCGGTCGGACAAGACGACAAGACGACTTGCTGGACGCGCCGCGAAATGGAGAACAAATTATCGAAGTTCTTGGTCATTTTCAGTCACAATAAGCTTGAAGAGAAAAAAAGGTCCATGAAATGTCTCTTTCTCACTCATTGATTAAGTCCCACGTTAAAAAAGCTTGAATTTTGTGGTGAATTATCTTCTAGGTATTTTACAGGAGAGCAAATTCTTGAAGTTCTTGGGGTGTATGTGGAATCCTCTGTCTTGGGTTATGGAGGCTACTGCTATAATGGCAATTGCACTTGCCAATGGAGGGGTGAGTTTTGAGTACACTCAGCTTCGGGAGTTCTTGATTGCTATATTTATTGCTGATTGGTTGAATTATTCCTTAAACTTTTATGCAGCGGAAGCCTTCTGACTGGCAAGATTTTGTGGGTATCATCACCGATCTTATCATCAATTCAACTATTAGTTTCATTGAGGAGAACAATGTCGGTAATGCTGCAGCAGCTCTCATGGCTCGTCTTGCTCCAAAAGCAAAAAGAGGTTTGTTTTTTCCATCTGGTGCTTATTCTATCACAATGTTGTTGTTTTCTGCTTTCTTTTGTTAGCTTTTCTTGTATGATGTTATCCCTGAAAATCTGTTTTTATCCAATTGATTTACCTTCCTTTAGATAGGTTTAAATTCATCTTACTTCTGCCTTAAACATTGGTAATTAGAACTCACTGGAGATATTTAATGCATTGAAATAAGCTTTTAAAAATTGGTTGGTGAGACCTATAGTGGTCCTGTATATTGCCTGACTGGCTTATTATTGATAAATGTATTCTGGCTAATTAACATCCACCAAAGCATTTATTTATGCAGTGTGTGCATGCATGTGTGTATGACTGCATAATTTCGATTCTGATGATTATAATCATGAATATGAACAATATATCTGCTCATCGTACCATTCATTTATTCTGATGTCTTTTTTAAGATTTCCTTTCCTCTTATTTTGCAGGTCTTTTAGATTTAAAGCAGATAAATAGACTTCTTTTACTTCTCATTCTCTTTACCCCTGGATTTCCCAATGCATGTAAGTTTTCCTTCTTAATTGACATAATTCTCTTTTTATCTTTTACTTTAGTCTATGTATATGGACTTTGCTATCACCTACCATGTTATTTGAGAATGATGGATAACATATCTTGCTCTTATATAATGACAAGCTGAAAATAAAATTAATTTATTCTGCATGGTCTCTATATTCTGTACTTTTTTAATTTTGCCATATTCGACTATCCATGTTAAGTATATTCTTTCTGGGATTTGGTTTAATTTTTGTTAAGGGTGTTTATATATGATAGACATATGTACATAAGTCATATGTAATCTTTGTGGTTTATTATGATTTGAATTTCTAAACCCTTATGTTGTAGTTTTGGTGGCTGATGTGGCACAGAGATTGATGCACCACACTTCTTCTCTCTTAACTCCTTTTTTTTCTTTTACTTAATTTGCAGCTGGACTTGAAACAACCCAAAAGAAAGTGAGATATGTCAGATATAGACATACTTACGACCAAGAAGGACAGACGGGAAAAGCAAGGTTAAATATAAGGGCCGAAGTTTGAATCAGTTAATATATATTCAGTATCAGACATTTCTTCATGACACCCCTACATCACATCACATTTAAGTGGGGTCAAATAAATTTAATGGTTGCAGATATTGAGAAGTAAGAAGGTAAACTCTGGTTTTAAACAAATTGCCTTTGAAGATGGTCATTTCCTATCTCTGGAACCTGAATGCATAATTTCATATTTTCCATATGAGAGTGGAGAGAATGCAATGCTCTATCCACCTCCTCAACTGCATTTGTGCTTGATTAGTCAGAGTAACTGTGTACTCTTTTAGGATACCTTAAATTGACCATTTACTGTATTGAGCCAGAGATAATAGATAATAGACTCCAGTTGAAATAGAGTGACAACTTCAGCTTCTTTGAAGTCGCTAATCTAGGCAGTTTTTGTTTGAGGGTGCTAGATGGAGCTACTTACTAATTACCTTGAAATGTTCCTAGACCTTTCAAATTGCCTTCTTGACATTCTTCCTTGATAACAAGTATTTTCTACCCTCAATTTTGATTGCTCATACTGACAGCTTATTGAAGTACTTGTATGCTTTTTGTTGATTGTAGCAGGACATTTTTTTTATGATACTCCATATATCCAGGAGCCACAGATACCTAGCTTTTGCAGGATTCTCATGCCAAACTTTGTTGTGTCATTGGCAATTGAAGCATCTTGTCAGTGCAATCATGTAAGTCCTATAAGTCATTGAGTTTTTCCTTATTGATGATGGTCAAGAGGAGGCTTCATAAGCCTTCAATCTGTGAAAATGCTCCTCATATTTTGATGCAAAATGTTAAGGTGCAGAGAACATGCTATTGGAGCGTTTGTGCAGAAAAATTAGAGGTTTAAAGTGGTTCTAATATATGTACTGCAGTTTGATCATCACCTTATCTAAACATCATGAACTCCTTCTCATCATTTTTGTTTGCCATGATGTTTTTAAATTTCAACTTTTATTCATTGTCCTACATTTCTTAGGTAGTTTGAACTATTTACTTTTTATGTTTGTAGGTAGAAGTGAATGTAGTTAATTTTTCCTGTTTGATTGCACAACTTTGCATGTTGAATTGGCACAGGGTTTCGAAAAAGGGTGTATGAAATATATTGATGGCTGGCACATCTTTTGTGTTGCATGCATAATATATTAATGTATGAAGCAGCTAACTAAACTATCAAGTGTGTAATCATGATTAGTGTCTCAGGAAATTAAACATATATAAGGGTACTCAAAGAAAATAAAGAATGTATAGACCAGACATATCTTCATATATATCTTATCCACTTCTATAGTGAGGGACACTATACCCGCATTATTTCGTTCCCATTACCATAAAAGCAAGGTGCATGTGAGGATATGACTGAGATGGTCAATTCTGAAGGTGGCAAAGTTTGACCACGTGGCGCATAGGTATTTTTTACAAATCATAGTTAATTTTAATAATATTGGATACATTGGCCCAACAAGTATAAGTAGGGAGCTCTCCAAACTGAACTGAACTGAGCCAAAGTTGATAATTTATACTAGCTTCCATTGGGGTTTACAATGGCCTCTTGTGTCTTCCATTTTTTGCACCTCCTCTGATTACTTCTTTTTTTCAGTGTCATGCTCTTTGTCCGCATTGAATGAATTACCCAAGAGCGGTTTTATCACTCTTCCTGCTAAGATGGATCCAGCTACCCAACAGTATTATACTTCAATTGGCACTGGAACTTCTCGACATGAAATGAATCTTTTCATTGATCATCTTTGAGGTGGACTCCTTTGTTACCATTGTGGCAGCCATTATTCCCCTTGGCAGTAGCACAAAAACATTAGGTGGATAAATCTTTTCACTTATTATCTGTTTTACCATTGTAACTTTGTTGTTGGTCTTGCTGTTCTGGTATAGAACTCGAACCTGGGTCTGAGTCAGCAGGGGAGAAGTCGGATCCGGATCCCGGTTGTGGAGGCTTGGATCCGAGTTGAACCCCGGGGGGTGTACCTGCAAAGGGACTTCGACAACCAAGTCAGATAGGTAAAACAGTCAAAGGGATTGACTGAGTGAGATTGCGTACCTGATGATCTGTCAGTCATCTCTATATATAGGGGTTTTCCCTGTATAAATATAGTAAGTGGGCCTTTGTATAGCGGGCCTTTGTATAAAAGGAGTAAGTATGCAGGTATAATCATATAATTATAGATGTCATAATCATATTTCTTATATAATGAGATATTGCAGATATAATTGCAGATATGGTTATATTTTGTGTGGATAATATTATATATTTATGGATATGATAATAATATAGCGTGCGAGCCATATCAGTTGTTGGGCCTTAGGTTTAGACCGTAACAGAAGCCCCCCCGCTCTTGTCAACTTTAAAAGTTGACTTTGAGCTTAAATGTACATGACCGGTTCGAGACGGCTTGGTGGCGTATGCAACGTTGATCGTCTTTTTGTGTCATGGTCCGAGACGAAGCGTTAACCTTGTCTTTTTGGTTCGGGATGAAATTCTGGCGTCTCGAATCGGCGCTCGGGGCCATTTGGAATGATTCTCGTGGGTTGAGATATTAATGCTTCTTTGGTGGTGCGACGGTTCGAGATGCGTTTACCATTAGATATCCAGGTTCGGGTTGAACTATGATTACCTTTCCTGTGCCAGGACGGGTCCCTGTCTGACATACCGTTGCGACGTTTCACTTTTTCTGAAATGTTTCAGGTTCTTGCAACGCTTCGAATACCAGGTGACGTGTCGCTTTAGTATTGGGTCACGACGGTTCGACTTCCTGGGCCAAAGCGGTAATGGGCCTTTTCGGTCTTATAAATACGGGGTGAAGAAGTTCATTTTTAACTTCGCTTCGTCTGTCAATTCTGTTTTTCTCTGTGTTTTGCCATCTCAAATCCTGATCCGGCTTCCACATTTCTAAGTCGAATTCAGTATTCGACTATCAGGTATTTCTCCTCTCTCTTTCTCTTCTTTTATCGCAAATGAGTGATTCTTTGGAGGTGTTATCTGGGAGACCCGAGTCGTGGGTATCACGGAGTCGGTCGTCTTGTGGGGATAATGAGAATTTAAGTCCTGAAGTAATTTCGGTATTAAGACGAAGAAATATGACCTTTGGGGGGGAAGTTCGAGTTGAAAATGATAACAAATTAGTAAAATCCGAGACAGATTCATATGATAGCATCTTTGATGAGTCGAGTACTAGTCGTCCCGGTTCTGATGAGGGTAGTTTCTACACAATTACCTCTGTAGGTGTTGAAATGGCTGAGCCCCGTGAGGATTACTTCGTGCCCCAGTGGGCTGATAGGTATCAGTGGGTAGATTCAGAGGTTCTTGGTACCTGTTCTGTATATAGACCCAGCTGTCCGAAGCACTTCCAGGAACGTTTATTCGATTTGGAGGTGTTTGGTTCAGCCGAGATGAAGGATTTGTACAATGTGGTGCTCCCTCCCCGAGGAGGTCGAGTATGCCATCGTTTTGAGACCAATACACCTTTTTTATACACTTATGATTTTTATCATTCAAAAGTGAAGTTGAGGCTTCCGTTCACCGAATTTCAAGAGCGGATGCTACAGTTTTTGCGATGTGCGCCTTCGCAACTGCACCCCAACTCGTGGGCCTTCATCAGGTGCTTCGAGTTGATTTTGACCAAGTTCGGCTTCTCGGCTTCACGGCTTCTGTAAAGTTATTGTTTTATTACTTCATAGTGTTAAGGAAGCACCCTCCAGGGGAAAAGAAAGAGACTCTGAAAAGTTGGATCTCTTTTAGGGGGTATAAAGATCGAAAGTTAATAACTCCGTTCTGTGAGTCGGCTAAGAGGAGAAGCATTATTTTTAAACAAGAGTTCTTCCAAATACAGGCGGTCAAAGGGGTGAAGCCGTTTTGGAAGGACCGATCTTCCCATGAGCTGCGTTTTAGCATCTATTGGGACAGCCGACACTATGACTTGAAGCCGTCCGCATTTGAGTTTTCTGAATCGGACCTATCCCCTCAAGACATGGTAGTGAGGGATTTGCTGAAGGAGTCAGTTGAGGAATGTGGGTTGTTTTCCTCTAAGAAAATATTAGATGGTCCGACTCGTAATGTTGGATCTAGAATTGGTGAGATTTATTTTAAGTATTTGCGAGTTGTTCTCTTTCTTCGTATCTTGGCTAATCATTTGGTTTTATTTTTGCAGCTTCGATGGCCTCTGCAGCGTTGAGACAACTGAGGGCTCTGCAAAATGGCCAAGTTAACAACGATGAGGTCCGGGTTGACATGGACTTTACCCGGACTGACGGTGGTGATGGCACAGGGGGTCAACCTGTCACTAATGCAGATGCCGTTCGAACTGGGCCTGGTGGCGGTGGGGAGGAGCAGCCTCAGGTGCAGAGGAAGAAAAACCCCAAGAAAAAGGGTAAGATGGCCAGGGTAGATGAGTCCTCAGAAGAGTCCGGGTTGAATCTGTATGGTTCAGACGTTGATCTGGATACTCCTGAGTTGGATCACATTTTGTACAACCCTTTCTTGAAGTCGGTTCATGAGAGTGTGCCGCAGCTTGAGGGTTTGATGGATATCGAGCGTCAATGCCTTCAGCATGCTTCTTACATGAGGCATTTGAGGTTGGATGTCATCCCGGCTTCTGAGCGGATGGCGACTGACTTGGAATCCCGGACGGCTGAGAGGGATAAGGCCTTGGAGGATTTGAAGATTGCTCAAGAGGCTGTCAGCGCTGAGAAGAAGGAGAAAATAAAATACAAGGGTTGGTACAAGTCCGTGAAAGGTAAGAACAAGACCCTGGAGGCTGAGGTGGATAGGTTGAAGGCCGACTTGGAGAAGCTGTAGATGGCTCCACCTGCGTCCGGAATGACTGATGAGGCTATTGCTGAACTTCTCAAGGAGAACTTGAAGAGGGCTAAAGCCAAATTTAATGAAGAAAAGGCTAGCCTTGTGAAGCTCTCTCAAGAGATCAGCAATGCGTCGTTCGGGAATGCTGTGGCGTAGTTGGGGGTGCTCAATCCCGGCTTGAAGGTTGAAGGGACATCATCTGAGTATGAGGTCTTTGAGGGGAAGATTTGTCGGGTCGACATGGAGAAGAATATCTATGTTGATGCCGTTTCTGGGGAGGAAGTCGGCCCGTACACTGGGTGACCTCTTGTAATGAATGTTTTTTGTAATGATTTGGTTAAGACGAATTTGTTGTGTTCCATCTGTGTTTTGGCATGTTTTGTTTTGCGCCCTCCACCAAGTCGTCTCGAATCGTTTTGTTACTTTGCACTTTTATGATAATTGTCTTTGTAACGCGCTCTTCTCGAACCAATTTGTTATATTCATAACTTGGTTGAATTTTGCGCTTTTAACGTTGATACGCTTGTAACGCACTTATCTCGAACCAATTCGTTATATTCATAACTTGGTTAAATTTTGCGCTTTTAACGTTGATACGCTTGTAACGCACTTATCTCGAACCAATTCGTTATATTCATAACTTGGTTAAATTTTGCGCTTTTAACGTTGATATGCTTGTAACGCACTCGTCTCGAACCTTTTAAGTGTCCGGTATAGTTGAAGATAAATGAGGAATAGTAAAAAGCAGGTTGCTCGTTGCAACTGCGTTTTATTAAAATTTGGTCGGGATACTCTTCGTACCCGACTTTATTACTATGGGGCCGAAATGCTCTTCGCATCCGGTTTAAATAAACAATAGGAAAATAACTTAGGAATAATAGGTCTTGAGCTTGTCTGCATTCCAGAATCTGGGTACAGCCTTCTTCTCAAGGGTTTCTATCTTATATGCTCCGTTCCCGGTCGCCGCGACGACTTTGTAGGGACCTTCCCAGTTTGCTGCCAATTTCCCTTGGGCTGCATTCTTGTTGCCAATGTCGGCTCTGCGCAGGACGAGGTCTCCGGGCTGGAAGCTTCTGGCCATTACCTTTGTGTTGCGTCGTGTTGTGAGACGCTCCTTCAAGGTTAATTCCCGGACATGCGCTATGGCCCGGGTCTCATCCAAAAAGTCAAGTTCTTCCAAAATTGCCTTGTCATTTGATTCTTTGGTGAAGTTTTGTACCCTCCAACTCGGCTCCCCAATCTCAACCGGGATGAGAGCTTCAGTTCCGAAAATGAGCCGGAAAGGAGTTTCATTGGTGGAAGACTGGGGGGTGGTGCGGTATGCCCAGAGTACATGGTCGAGTTGTCCACCCAGTTGCCTTTGGCGTTGTCCAATCTGCGTTTAAGGGCCTTGAGGATTACCTTATTCGCGGATTCGGGTTGGCCATTGGTTTGCGGGTGTTCCACTAAGGTGAAGTGATGCTTGATCCTCAGGTCTGACAGCAGTTCTCTGAACTTTTTATCAGTGAATTGTGTCCTGTTGTTCGTGATCACGGAGTGAGGGATCCCGAACCTTGAGACGATATTCTTGTAAAAGAATTTCTATACTTTGGCTGAGGTGATTGTGGCAAGGGGTTCTGCTTCAATCCATTTGGTGAAATAATCTACTGCGACTACTAGGAACTTGACTTGCCCTGGAGCTGGGGGAAAGGGCCGAGTATGTCAATTCCCCACTAATGGAAAGGCCAGGGGGCCGTCATGGTTGTCAACTCAGATGAAGGTCGGTGGTGGATGGAAGCATTCTTCTGACAAGTTTCACACTTTTTAGCATAGTCCATGGAATCTTGGGCTAGAGTCGGCCAATAGTACCCGGCTCTCAGGGCCTTTCTTGCGAGCGTTCTACCTCCTTGGTGATTTCCACAATTGCCTTCATGTAACTCGGCCAACACATACTTGGCTTCTTTGTCATCAACACATTTGAGGAGAGGGGTAGAGAATCCCTTTTTGTATAATCTGTCTTGGATGACTGAGAAGTGGAAGGCTAGTCGTCTCAGTTTTCTCGCTTCCTTTTCCTCTATAGGGAGTGTGCCCATCAAGATGTAAGTCTTGATGGGTGTCATCCATGAGCTGGTTTCCTCTATCTGTAGCAGGGATGGTTCTCATATTCGCGGGGTCGAGATGACTTCTTGGAGGACAGACTTGTTGTTCCCAAGTTTCTTGGTGCTTGCAAGTCTGGAAAGGATATTGGCTCTGGTATTATCGGCTCTGGGGACGTGTTGGAAGATGATTTCTTCGAACCCGTCGCTCGAAACTTTGACCTTCTCCAGATACCTTTGCAGTAGTGGTTCTTTTGCTTGATATTCCCCTTTAATTTGGGATACCATCAACAGGGAGTCGCTGCACACGAGGACCTTTCTAGCCCCTACTTCCTTTGCCATCAGGAGGCCGACAATGCATGCTTCATACTCGGCCTGGTTGTTTGAGGTTTGGAACTCAAACTTTAGAGATTTCTCGATGCAGACTCTGTCAGGTCCTTCCAGGACTATCCCGACTCCGGTGCCCTTTTTGTTGGAGGAGCCGTCAACGAAGACGGTCCATTCAGCAGTGGGTGAATCTTCAGGGGGTGTCATTTCAGCAACGAAATCAGCTAGAATTTGGCTCTTGAGGGCAGTGCGTCCCTCGAAGTGTATATCAAACTCCGATAACTCCAAGTCCCAAGCAGTCATACGCCCAGAGAGGTCCGGCTTGTGAAGGACGAGTCTGAGGGGTAAGTCGGTTCTGACTGTGACTCTGTGCCCTTGGAAATAGTGTCTCAACCTCCTGACAGTGATCAATATAGCTAAGGCGGCTTTCTCCAGCTTCTGGTATCTCAACTCGGCTCCCTGGAGGGCTTTGCTGATGAAGTAAATGGGGAGTTGGGTGCGCCCATCTTCTTTAACCAAAACCGAACTTATAGCTTGGTTGGTTACAGAGATGTAGAGATACAGATGTTCTCCTTGGGCCGGCTTCACTAGGATCGGTGGGTTTGCCAGTGTCTGTTTTAGCTCTTGAAAAGCGGCTTCGCATTCATCTGTCCAAATGAAGGATTTCCCTTTGCGAAGGAGTTGAAAGAAGGGGAGGGAGGTTGTAGCCGACTTGGGGATGAATCGGCTGAGAGCTGTGATCCTTTCATTAAGCTGTTGTATTTCCTTGATGCAGGTTGGGCTTTTCATGTCCAACACAGCTTTGCACTTGTCTGGGTTCGCTTCCACTCCTCTGCTGGTGAGGAGAAAACCCAAAAATTGGCCTGAAGGAACTCCAAAAGAGCACTTAAGGGGGTTAAGTCTCATGTTGTGCTTCCTGAGGCGATCAAAGACTAGTTCCAAGTCGGCTATGTGGTCATTTCCCTCATCCGTCTTTGCTATGATGTCATCTATGTAAACTTCCACTACACTCTCCATTACATCACCAAAGACCTTTGTCATCATTCTCTGGTATGTGGCTCCGGCATTCTTCAGACCAAACGGCATCATGGTGTAACAGTAGATCCCTTTGTCAGTGATGAAGGTCGTCTTCTCTTCGTCTTCCCGGTCCATGGGAATCTGGTTGTAACCTGAGTAGGCATCCATGAAGGAGAGCCAACGGTATCCTGATGAGTTGTCAACCAACTGGTCGATGTTGGGAAGTGGGAAAGGGTCTTTGGGACATGCTTTATTCAGGTCTGTGTAATCCACGCACATTCTCCACTTTCCGTTTGATTTCTTCACCAAGACGACATTGGATAGCCAGGTGACATACTTGCACTTTCTGATGAATTTGGCTTTGAGGAGTTCTTCTACCTGCTGGTTAGCAGCCTGTTGTCTTTCAAGGCCAATTTTCCTTTTCTTCTGGGCGACCGACTTGGCACTGGGGTCAACAGAGAGTTTATGAGAGCAGAAGCCGGGATCAATACCCGACATGTCAGCCGAAGTCCATGCAAACAAGTCTGAATTTCTTGAGAGTAGGGATTTCAATCTGTCTTCCATGGTAGGATCCATATCACAGCCGATTTTGGTCGTCTGTTCTGCTGAAACCCCAATTTGGAATGGTTTAGTTTTTGCAGCTGGCTCAATTCTCTCCCGTCTCTTGGAATCCGTCTCGGCTCTAGGGTCGAGATCGATCGTGTGGACTTGGCCTCTGGGGACTGTCTTCTCTGGTTGAGATGTGGGTGCAGTGGTGAGGGCAACGTTGTAGCACTTTCTTGCTTCAAATCTGTCTCCTTGAACCGTGATCACCTTCCCGTCTCGGCCGGGGAACTTCATCACCAGGTGTTTGGTGGAGATAACCGCTCCTAGAGCGTTCAAGGAGGGGCGACCGAGAATGGCGTTGTATAAGCTGGGGCAGTCAACTATGAGGAACTTGGCTGAGACAGCTTTGTTATCGACCTCAGAGCCGACCCTGAGTGTGGTTTGGAGGAATCCTTTAGGCTGAATTCTTTGTCCTGAGAAGCCTACTAGATCTCCTGAGTAGGGGAGTAGTGATTCTGGTGGCAAGAGTAATTGGGTGTAGGTCCTGTAGAAAAGAATGTCGGCTGAGCTGCCTTGGTCAACAAACACGCGTCCGACATCTCCATCTCCTATTAGGCAACGTATCACGAAGGGATCATCGTGATCAACCACGTCATCGAAGAAATCTTCATCTGAGAAGGTGATGACCGGGTTTGGGGGTCTTTGGGCTACTGTCTTCAAATCGACCCCTTCGACATTGTAGACTTCGCGCAGGTGCCTTTTTCTAGAGTTTTTCGACAATCCTCCTCCAACGAATCCTCCTAAAATCATGTTTATCCTCACCCTTGGTGTGGTGCTAGAGCCAGGTTTGTCTTCTTTGCTTTCATCTTTCTTGGGGGATGCAGAACGCTTCCGCTTCTTGTCTTTTCCCCCATCAGGGATGGATGATCTCTTACGTTCGTCACTCTTCTTGTATCCTCCTTGGGACCGGTTCTTCTTCACATATTGGCCAAGTCGACCATCCCGGATAAGCTGCTCAATGAGGTCTCGCAACTGGATGCATTCATCAGTGTTGTGCCCATATCCTTCATGGAAAGAACAATATTTAGTTTTGTCCTTTTGAGCTGAGGCCTTGAGGGGTGGGGGCTTTGGTATATCTGCGAACTTGGTGTGCATCACTTCTTTCAGGATCTTTCCTGGGTTTGTGTTCAGGGATGAATAGTTACTGTATCTGCCTTTTGGGTGTCGACGCTGGTCCTGGTGGTGCCCTTTGTCTTTTCCTTTATGCCCGTCCTGATAAGAATCTCGGCTTGATCCTTGGTCCTTGTCCTGCTTGGCGGAAACGGCCAAATGAGCCTCTCGTCCCACATACTTGTGTGATCGTTGTCGAAACTGTTCCATGGATCGGACCGGTTCTTCTGATAGGGAAACGGCCAGGGGGAACCTGGTGAAAGAGCCGACACAGCGCACACAAGTTGAACGTTCTCGGCCAGGTCTGGGATCAAAGCACATGCCTTGTAGAATCGGGCTAAGAAGCTTCTAAGCGGCTCGTCTTTAGTCTGCTTGACTTTTGCTAGTGTGAACTGATCTCTTGGGATCTTAGTGGAGATTGTGAATCGTCCCAGGAAGGTATGCTGCATATCGTTCCAGATGTCAATGGAACCCAAGGGGAGAGTTTTAAACCATGCTAAAGCTTCTCCCTTCAACGTTCTGGGGAAGGAACGACAGATGATAGCCTCGGGGGCTCCAATGAAGAGCATCTCATTGGTGAAGACATCTAGATGTTTGACCGCGTCTGTTGTGCCGTTAAATGATTCAATGGGGAGTGCCCTTCTGTACTGCACAGGTATTTCGACCCGGACCAATCTCTCAGAGAAAGGGTGTCTGAAGGGAGTTGGTTGGCCTGCAACCCTTTGCTGCTGGACTTCCTAGTGGTCTCTGTCTGATGCGGGACGGGATTGGATGGTGGGTTGAGGGTTTATACTGCGCTCCAGGTGCCTGAGACGCTCCTCAATATGATTCACGGCCGGATCTTCGGCCGCCTTCGTGCGTTGATCCCGGAGTTCTCTGATTTGGGCTTCAAGTTGCCGAATCACTTCGTCTCGGGGGTCGGGTTGATTGTTTTCTCCATGGCGTTCGACTTCGACTAGAGGATGTGGAGTTCCTTCTTGCTCAGCTAAGCCATCTTCGGCTCCGAGATCCTCTACCCAGCCTTCGGGCGTTGGCTGAGGAGGGGACCGGGTTAGCTGACGACGGGTGGTGACTGTCATGCTGGATAGGGGGAGGCCCTCCTTCTAGCGCCAAATGTTCTGGTATAGAACTCGAACCTGGGTCTGAGTCAGCAGGGGAGAAGTCGAATCCGAATCCGGGTTGTGGAGGCTTGGATCCGAGTTGAACCCAGGGGTACCTGCAAAGGGACTCCGACGCCCAAGTCAGATAGGTAAAACAGTCAAAGGGATTGATTGAGTGAGATTGCGTACCTGATGATCTGTCAGTCATCTCTATATATAGGGGTTTTCCCTGTATAAATATAGTAAGTGGGCCTTTGTATAACGGGCCTTTGTATAAAAGGAGTAAGTATGCAGGTGTAATCATATAATTATAGATGTCATAATCATATTTCTTATATAATGAGATATTGCAGATATAATTGTAGATATGGTTATATTTTGTGTGGATATTATTATATATTTATGGATATGATAATAATATAGCGTGCGGACCATATCAGCTGTTGGGCCTTAGGTTTAGACCGTAACACTTGCAATACAATTTATTTCTCTTTAATCATGCATGATGATGAAAAGTTTATATTAAAAATCCAGTAAATATGTTAACAAAATCAAGATTAAAGTTTTAGATAAAGAAACATTAAAATCAAATCATGTAGATAAATTTTACATAAACGTATATTAATATTTAAATTATAAAAGCATAATTTTTGAATCAATAAAAAATATTAAAAACTTTGCCCAGATTTCCGAATAATATTACAAAGAATTGTATATTTTGCTTTATGTATCTTGTATAACTGTATAACTATAATTTCATGCACAACATATAGTTCAATATGAAGGAATAAGTCTCTCGAGTACAACATTAAAAAAATATTGAGAGGAATATGAAGATTTTAAAACAAATCAACCATTTTAATTTTCCAAAATTTTAGGCTTCGAGGCCTCTTATTGTTATACTTTTTTCAATAAATATTCGTGTGTATAAAATATGTATATATAAAATGATATATAATTATTATATTTTATATATGAAATGTTCGTTTGTATGAAATATATAATATAATTATTTTCTGATGTGTTGAGATATACATATATAAAATAATATATAATTAATATCAGAACATTCTTTTACAATAGCTGTTGCATTAGTAAACATTTTATTGTATAACTGATAATGTATTTAAATTTAACATAATTAATTATTTACATGGGTTATATGATTTTGCTTTTTATTGAATTTTTTATTAGAAAAAAGTGCTAGCAACACACTATCTAACAAGCTTTTTTCAACACTTTCTGTGATTGGTTAAAATTCACATGGGTCCCACCATGTTGATAGTGGGGCTCACGTAATTTGATAAGACCCATGTGAATTTTAACCAATCACATAAAATATGTTGCAAATAATGTGTTAGAGAGTATAATTGCTATCACTTCTCTAAATTTTTATAGATCCCATGCATACGCACGGGTTTCTTACTAGTTATTAAACATTTCAGGTTAGCCCTTCTCTTAACCTCCAAAACAAAAAGCTAATGGTCTCCCGACATTGTAAGTAACCAATTCCCTTATGTAAAATATGTATTTACATACCTAGTATTCTGGAAAAAGAATTTCGTCGTACTCCCAAGAACTTCTTCGTACTCCTAAGGAGGCAGTTTAGAGAATTAGGGGTTTATTTGTAGGAGTATAAAAAAATGTGGAAGGAAAAGGTTTGTTGCCATGTCACCAGCATTTAATAGAATATAAACGGTGTTAGGAACCAAGGATCTAATTAAAAAATTTTAGAACTATAAGGACCCTCTTAAATTATTTTAAATTACAGGGACCTAATTAAAAATTTGGTAAAACAATAGGGACTTACTGATTAATTTAACCTATTCTTTTCATTTTCGAATGATAATAAAATAAAAATATGGGTCAAATATTTAAGTTACAGGTTAAAAATTACAAGAAAATTCTATGTAAGAATTAATTTATAGAGTAAAACCAAATCAAACAGGAATGCAACTTTACAAAAAAAAACTTACTAATAATTTAGTTATAGGGAAAGTAAATCACACATGATTAAAAAATTTAAATAAAAATAAATTAATATTTAATTTACTCAAAGAATGGTATTAAAAAAAGTATAAATATTAAAATTTGTGTTGATCATATATTATATGAAAATTTATTATTATTTAAATGATAATGTAAGAAAATATCATACAGAAATGAATATTTTATATGAAAGCTCATAAATATCAAAATTAAAAGTATACTTTTTTGGTAAGTGGGAAAAGAAATTAAAAATACACTTTAATTGACCTTTTTAATATAAATTTGACTTACCAAAGAGTTGTGGCTCAGTTGGCAGCGCAGACTGAAATTGTGGGAAGAGCTCCCGGGTTCGATCCCCACTAAACACACTCTTCGGGAAAGGTGAAGAGCCTTAACTGTGACTAAGTCCCGAATAGGATTGCCCCTAGTAATAGGGGATACCTATGGTTTATACCAAAAAAAATATAAATTTGACTTGATTGTAAATGTTACTTTTATTTTGTTGTTTTTTAGTTGTAAAAATATATTAAAAATAATTCATAAAAATTATTGAATTTTAAAATTGAATTTTGTATTTATCCATAGAATTTTTTAATCTTTTTTAAATATTTTTTAAATACCACATGAGAATAGATCTTTATAATAAGTTTATTATTATTTAATTATTAATTTAGTATATAGATTACAAAAGGTAGATATAATTTGCTTGAGGATGAAAAAATTTCACAAATTATATATTTTAATATTTAATTTTAACTTATAGGGGTAAATATACTTATAACACGTAGAAATAATTTTTTAGGAAAAACACATTAATATCTAAATCATAATAGTACATTTATATTGAGACATAGTAATTCAAGAGTACAAGTATAACACACGGGGATGACCATTCTATATGAAAATAATGGTATTCAATTTATAATAATTCAGATAAATACATATGTTTTTGAAGCAAGATTCTTATCAACAAACAATGTTAGAGGAAATTTTTTTATACTAAGAATATTAAACTTTGTGCTGAATATATTTACTTAAAATTTCATTAACATTTTAATTATAAAGTAAAAAATATCATCTAGGATTAAACATTATACAAAAAAAGTCATTAATATCTAAATTAAAAGTATGCATTAATTGAATATTTTAGTATAAATTTTTATCAAATGTATGTAAATATTTTACTTATACTTTGTTGTCTTTAGTTGTAAAAAATATTAAAAAAAACACTAATTAATAAAAATGAATAAATTTTTAACATTGAATTGTGTTTATATCCATATAAATTCTCTTTTAAATTTTTATACATCATATGAGAATAGATTTTTAAATTTAAGTTTATTCATATTTATTTATTATATTAATATATAGATTACAATAAGTAAATATAATTCACCTTAATTAAGAAACAATGTTAAAAAATATTTACTTTTTGTGTATAATTTATGTAATCAATATTGTAAGTACTTATGACATATTTCATACATGTAATTACATTAGTTTTTTAGTGTAACATCCTAAATTTTATTAGGTAAAATATTAATTGATTTAAATAAATGAGTAGAGGAAATAATTAATTAAATAGATGGATAAAGAATAGGATTAACATTATTATTAGTTTTATCCATAAAGATAGTTTAAAATTTAAAAAGAAGATAAGGGGTTGAGGATGGGCCCAAGCCCAATTAGACATTCTAGTAAGGAGGGGTTATCAGTTCACCCTAATCCTTATTCGTATTATCGTCAGAGAACGAAACGCTAAGAAGGGGAGAAAACGAGTCTTAAGAGAGGATTGCTGCGGAGTGAACATCCAGAACCAAGAAAGAGACTTCCTTGCTGTAATCGATCTTTGCTTAAGGTACGGTGGGGAAGAGGGTGCTGCTTGTATATGCATGTAGGGGTGCTTGAGTAGTGATTTAAGATTAGAAATTCGTATTATGTATGCTATAACTGAGATAGATGATATAAACTGTGATTTATGGTTGTTTGAATGATTCTTGACGAATCTTGAGTGATTTGAATGATAATAATGAGAATAGTGAAAGGGGGATAATAAGGGTTTTGATGATTTGGGGTTTTGATGGGAAATCCATGTAAAACTGTTAAAGATTGATGATTTTGATGAGTTTGATGAATATTGATGATTATGTATGGTGTTTTATCGAAAAGGATTGATTAAAGGTTGAAGAAGGGGGTCAAAAGGAGCAAAAACGTATGAACAGTCGCGTTCTGCGATATGTACGCTCCAGTGGCGCTGAGCGCAGACTGAAGCGTATGTTCTTCGAATCAGCGCTCCATTGGCGCTGAGCGAGAGTGGAGCGTAGCTCCCTGGAACTCACGCTGCATGGGCGCCGAGCGCAGGCTGAGCGCAACATGCAGATTGATTTATTTAAAAACGTGAAACAGAGATGGATACTTACTGTTGTGTGAGTTGGTTGATGAATTGGATGTACAACATGTATTGATGGTGTGTGATAATGCTTTATGCTATTTTGGTGTGCATATAGTTGGTAAATATGCAATATGCCTTATGCTATTTTGGTGTGCATATAGTTGGTAAATATGCAATATGCTTTATGATATTTTGGTGTGCATATAGTTGGTGAATATGCAATATGCAATATGATAGGTGATGTTTGGTATGCATATAGTTGGTGAATATGCAATATGCTTTATGATATTTTGGTGTGCATATGGTTGGTGAATATGCAAAATGATTAATGATGATGTTACCTAAGTTGTGCGGGCCCATAGAGGGGGTACAACTTAGGAGAGATGCTTTGTGCATATGTGATGTTACCTGAGTTGTGCGGGCCCATAGAGGGGGTACAACTTAGGAGAGATGCCCTGAGCATATGTGATGAGACCTGAATTGTGCGGGCCCATAGAGGGGGTACAATTCGGGAGGTGAACTGAGTTGTGCGGGCCCATAGAGGGGGTACAACTCAGGGGATCAAGATGGGGCGTTCGATACACGGGCCCAAAGAGGGGGTGCAACCTAGGAGTGATTGTACTGGCCCATAGAGGGGGTGCAACCTAGGGTTGAATGTCGTTGTGCGGGCCCATAGAGGGGGTACAACCTATCAGATTGTGTGTGGTGACTCCAGTAGACTATCTTGGTACTAACTAGAGTGATTGACGAGGTGCACCCATTGTGTGGAGTTCCAAGTCATGATCTTTGGGTAGGTGATGAGATGAGTTTTGGTGCATATGATAATTTGGTATAGTCAATGATGGAATTGAGTTATATAATAATGTTGGTGAGTTTTGGTGCATACATGTTAGGTGTATATGTGTTATATCTGATGATGATATTGAGTTACAAATGATGTTATGAGTATTAATGATGAATGGGTATTATGTGAGTGTGTGATTCTTTTAGTGGATGATGGTGTGGGATTTATATGTTGATATTGATGGATAGCTATATGCTGATTTATAGATTATTCTTATCTGATGGATTATTTGATGTTTTGGTATGAGGTATGATGTATGATGAGGTATTTTATATGTGGGTGAGGATAGGGTAGCCTCCTATGTGTATGTATGAGTAGTATTCTTTTCCTCACCGTTATACTGTGGATATTTTTACAGGTGTTGATGATGACACGACTGGTGTCGAGTTTGATTAAAGGGAATATGCTCTGATAGATGTGACATCAGGGTATAATTTTGGGGTCTTTTATTATGTTTCTGGTTATGAAGTTTTTGTAAACTATTTTGGATGCCTTGCACGACAATTAGGATGTTTAGTTATTTTTATTTCTTTGGAGATTCCGCTGCATAAGTATTTGGTTACATTTGAAGTTTTATTTTCTTTTAATTAAGTTGTTTTCGAACTAATGAGGTTTTAATAAGGGAGTTTTGTGAACCTTTTACCCATCGTGGACGTTATCTTTTCTATATCTTCAATTTATCAAACATATAAGAGTATGGGGTAGAAGGGTGTCAAAACTGGTTGGCCAGGACAAGGGCGCTTCCTTGATGGGTAAATTTCATCTTCCCTTGGAGTGCCCTGGTTGGCCAGGACAAGGGCGCTTCAAGGAAGCGCCCTTGTCCTGACCAACCAGGGCGCTCCAACGAAGCGCCCTCGTTTCCTTTTTTTTGCTCTATAATTTAGATGAAGCTGTGAATACAGTATTTCACACCTGCAAAACTCAATGTAGCAGCCATAATTTCATCCTTGAAATTAATGTCAAAAGTTTTGAATTATATGCTTAATATATACAACATCCTTAACCAAGACTAAGTCTAGTTATTAACCTATAAAAAATTTGGCAGAGTTTCCTCTGTTTTTACAAGTTTGCCCAATTTAACAAACACCTGTAAAAATCCATACCAACAGCCAGAAAGCATGTCATGAAAGTAATGTCAAAAGTGCATAGAATATGCTTAACAAACAACATCCTAAACCATGAATAAGTGTACTCATTATAAGCAAAAAAAAATTGGCAGAGTTTCCTCTTTTTTTACAAGTTATCCCAATTTATCAAACACCTGTAAAACTCCATACCAGCAGCCAGAATTCATGTCATGAAACAAGTTCTTGTCATTAAAGTATATATAACATCAAATCAAAGTATACAAAATTGAAATTGAACTTATCATTAGTTAACATCTTTGTACAACATTTTCATATTAATAGTACATGTGTAATTACTTACCATCAACAATTACAAATCAATCACAGACAATTGATTACAACATGTTTTGCCCATTCTTCTCTAACCTCATCAAGTTGCTCCGCAGTGTAACTCGGGCATCGGTGTTGAGCAAAGTACTATATAAAAACCCAAAATTTCATTTCATTAATAGAAGTTCTAAATGGGGATAAAAATACTTGTTATAACAATTCCAAATTACCTCTCTTGATATAGTGAGTGCATTTTGATGGATTATCTCCTTCATGAAACGCATAAGATAAAGGCCACAATCACTGTTGTTAGTTTGCCGTGGACACTACAAAAATAATTTATAATGAAATCAACTTACGTAATGATAAGTTACGAAGGAACACAAGAGTTCGCGCAACATTACCTGTATGCGGTACCAAATGGGATCAGGTATAATCATATTCTTTGAAGTTTGAAAACCACTTAGCGTTCGAAATTCTTTAAAAGATCTAAACCAATAAAACAAATAATATGTATGAGAACTCTAATTAAACAATGTAAGTGTGATTGTATAATGTTACTTAACATAGAAAACTTATTAATCATAGACTTCATCGGTTCGTAATGGGTAGGGTCTTTGCGCAAGGAGTCGAAAAAGTAAACCTTGCCAAAATCTACCAAACTCAAGGCGCAGAGAACCCAGTGTTGCCTACAACGATATTGTCAAATGGGTCAAACAGGCAATGTTTTATAATTAGTTATATTGAAATATTACCACATACGTCACATACCCGTCATGATTGTACGGAAGCAGAAAGAGCTTATCTTGCCCCCGTTTGTTGTACAAGATCCTACCCAGCACTTTGTCATGCTTACTTGATGAAACAAAAGTTGTGGTTATTTCTGGACCAATGAACACATATCTATCCCGGCGGCCAGTTGGAACCCATATCTCCTTGTACAAGTAACTATGCAATACAAAATTTGGATATTGTTAACTAATTTTACAAACTTATCATTAAATGAGAATGACATACTATGAAATTTTAAAATTCAAAATACCTGGAGTAGATGTTTATGGCAGTGGCATCTAACCAGTCACGATACAACAAAGCATGGAGACTATTTTCGTCAATGTATGTGTTCACTTCATCCTCTTGAATAATCCCCGCAGCTATGTTGCAGCAGATGGTGGAACCAGTTCCTTTAATCTTTACTGAATAAAACATTTCAAGTAATTGCAGGTTCATGCCGGGAGGATTGGTGGGTTTTGAGGTGACCACCCGTGGAGTACTTTCCCTGATTGGAGACTTATGAATAGGTGATTCATTGGAATGATGTGTCTCCATAGGTGGTGTCGCTGCAAACATCCAAGAACGATCCATATTCTATTAACAAAACATCAAATCATTTATAAATTGACTCGAAAAACAACCATAATTTAGAAGTAATAACAAATTAATTTACTACATGCATGCATAACTAATTCATTCTAAAAATTTCAGCAGCATTTCGTTTTATTGTTTTAAGTATCACAAATTTATGCAACACATTTACAATCTTAATATCAACAATTACATCAATATGAATGACAACAATGTTAACATAATCAATATACATAAAATAAGAAAAAAGAAAAATGGGTGCAACTAGTAAAAATATGGTGCAGCGAGTAATTCGGTTGCAGAAAAAAAGGTGCAAATAGTGAAAAAAAAAGGGGTGCGGTCAGTAAAACAGTTGCAGAAAAAAGGTGCAAATAGTGAAAAAAGGGGTGCAGTTAGTAAAACAATTGCAGAAAAAAGGGTGCAAATAGTCAAAAAATGGGTGCAGACAGTAAAACACATGCAGAAATAAAAAGGGTGCAATTAGTAGAAAAATGGGTGCAGACAGTAAAACACATACCGAAATAAAAAGGGTGCAATTAGTAAAAAATGGGTGCAGCAAGTAAAACACATTCAGAAATAAAAAAGGGTGCAATTAGTACAAAACGGGTGTAGCAAGTAAAACACATTCAGAAAAAACCCTAATAGCTAATTAACATAGAAAGAGGGAGGAGGAGGAGCAGGTACCTCCCCTTGTTGCGGCCGTGAACAATGGAGGAGGAGGAGGAGCCGCTTCTGCTGCACGAGGAGCTGAGGAGGACGAGGACGGTGTCGCAACGGAGGAAGAGGCCGAGGAGAAGGAAGAGGCCAACGGAGAAGGAAGAGGCCGACGGAGAAGGAAGAGGAAGAGGCGCGACGGAGGAGGGAGGTGTAGAATCACAGGGAAACACTAAAAGGGGGGGTTGAATAGTGTTTTCTTTATATTTTGAAAGCTTTTTGAAAACAACAAGTTACAAACAGTTTCAGACAGGTTTAAGGGGGTTGTCTGAAGTTTTTGGATGACTTCTGAAAATATGTTTTAAAAGGTTTCTTTGCTTTTAAAATATTTAGAATAGCTTTTCAACACCCTTGATATTAATATAAACGAATTGACAAGAGATAAGGGATATAAAACTTAGCCAAGGATTTATCCTGGTTCACTCACTACCACTGTGAGCTACCTCCAGTCCCAATGCCAACAAGCACTTGGATTTTCTCTTAATCTTTCACAAAGATTACAAGTATTCTTTTCTATCAAGCCTCTTCAGGCTCTACAACACAGACAAGCCTCTCTAGGCTCAAACAACACAAGTATTCTTTTTCAGACAAGCCTCTCCAGGCTCAACAACAATTACAGTTAAAAAGAGTTTAAGCTTTTAAACTACACAAGTTTGAAGCTCAAACCTATTACAATGTACAGCTTAAAAACTGAGGTATACTCAGGATATGAAAATATAAAGTGTACAAAGAATTTTATCAGAGTGATTTTCTTGAAGAAAATTGCAGCGATGATTCTCTTTTTCTATATGTTCTTCTCTGTAACTTGATGATGGTCTTCATGAGGGGTATTTATACCCAGACTTTAATCCGTTGAAAAACCACCGTTTAGAGATAGCATTAAATGCTATTCAATCCGTTGTGAGACATACTTCTGAGCATCCTGACATTTCTGACACAGTACAAGGTTGCATCTGCCAAAAGGCTGCTTTAGGAATTGCTGCGTTGCTGCGTTTGCAGAGATTTCCTCAGTGGTGTATGAAATTCAAAGGCACCAGGAAAGGCCTCTGTGATTGTTGCCATAAATGTGTTCCAAAACGTACGAGCAGCAGAGACTCAGAAAAGTCTTCACGCAAGGTTTCAGCAAAGATGCCACATCATTACTAAAACTTCAGACGGCTTCCAGTCTTCAGACGGGCTTGGCTCTTCAGACAGGTTGACCACTTCAGAAGGCCTGTTTCCCTCAGATGACTTGAAGCACTTCTTAAAGACTTATAAAGCGTATTGTGGCTTGCTGAAATCACAGATAAATAATTAAACACTTAAGAGTATCTGTGAAAATGAATACTGTGAATTTGTTAATCATTAAAACTTGGAAATATTGCTGTCTTAAAACATCATAAAATCTCTTATGATATTTTTGAGACTCAACATTCTCCCCCTTTTTAATGATGACAAATTTATTTTAAAACTGTAAAATCTGAAAGGAGTATGTGAGAATAAAATAGCTTTTAATAATAACTCCCCCTCAGATAATGAACTTAATAGTTCTTCTTTGCTCCCCCAGAGTCCTGTAGCACTTCACATTTGAATCAGATTTTGTTAGTTTTAGTACTCCCCCTTTTGTCATCAATCAAAAGGGAATCCAGAGCATAACAACAACAGAAATCAATAGGATAATCATGAAGTATAAACTCAGAAAAATCATGCAGGGAACAACTGATATATAATCATAAAAAGTTTCAGATAAGTATAGAAATTGCCAGAGATAAAAACAAACATGGCTACATCACAGACTAGCCAGATTTCTTCAACAAAGCATCCTTCAGCAAGGACATGAGATCATCCCTTGTCTTGTCCAATTGAGAAAGAAGGGCAGACTTCATATCTTCTTGAGCATTCTTGATCTCTTGCTGTTCATGAAGAATCTGATCTTGCTTTGCTATGAGTTCAGTCTTGTGCAAAGCCAGAGTCTGTTCTTGTTTGGCAAGAAGCTCAGCATTGGCTTTCTCTAGCTTCTGTATCTTGAACCTCAGTCTTCTATTCTCTTCTTCATAGTCAGGTGCTGATTCATAAAAAATAATTTTAATGTATCTGCACACAAACTCAGCGCATCAAATCCTGGAAGTAGTCCATATTTATGAGGATGATAGACGGGATGAAAGAATGTTCCAATGGGGTTGACCATCTCCCATTCTTCATGGAAAGGTGCAGTCAAAAGTGGGAAGTGTTGTCTGATAAACATATACTGCACATTCATGGATCTCCCATAGCCAATGAGAGAGTCTTCATCAGGTCCAGTTGACCCAGATGAGGATCCAGCATCCTCTCTGATTTTCCAGTAAGAGTTCCAAACTCTGTCCCTGAGACTGTGATCCATGCCTCCACCTTGCTTTCTGACATTGGTTGGTAGATGCTTCCATTCTCTTGGTGACAAAGATTTGAAGGGGGCGGTGTAAACCTTGGGTTCTTTAAATTTATCAACAGAACCTTCCTTCAGAGGATACCTTAGGAATGATCCTGTCAGGTTGCACCAGAATTTTAGTGCTTGGCCTGATAGAAGCATTTCTAGGTGGCCTGTAACCTCTCATGCCAACCCAGTTCAGATGAGCTCTTTGAAACAATTCTCCTTCTATGCACAGCTTTCTGACAAAACACCACTCATCAGTACTCATCTTCAGACAATCATCTTCAGAACAGGGATCAAGTGGAGCCCACTTGTGTTCAGGAACTACCACTCCCTTTCTGATCTTCTCAAGCTGTCCAGAGTATTGACCATCAAGGCTTCCAGTATACTTTCTCCTTTCAGCTTCAGCAGTGTGCAAGATGAGTCCTTGATGCATGTAGATGGGGGGTGTATCCTTGAAAAACATCAGCTCTTCGTAAAGGTTAGGGAATTTTGGCACTCTTTCCCTTTCAAAGAAGGGTCCCTCATACCTTTTGTGGGGCACCTCAGCTTCTTCTGCATACTGAGAGTCAGTAAAAGGATAGGCATAAGGATCAAAAGTGGGTTCTGTGAAGAAATCCCTACTTTTGGGTCCAAGCCTAAGATGTGCAGGTAGCATGCTTCCTTTCCACACACATTGCTGGGTCTCCTCAGCAGAGTTTTCAGATCTGCATGATTCTGATGATGATGAGGAGGATGAAGATGGTGATGGTGATGGTGATGGTTCTTCCTTTTCTTCAGACAAGATAGGTTGTTCATCAGCCTTGTCTGAAACTTCCTCTTCTGAAACAACCTCTTTATGAACTTGTTCAAGCTTTTCTTCTTCTTCCTTCTCTTCTGGCAACCCCTTTTCTGGTGATGAAGGTGGTGAAGGTGTAACATTGTCAAACCTCACCCTTATTTGTTTGTAGGGTTCCTTTGAAGGTTCCTTTTTCTGAATTCTGATTTTCTTGACTTCCCTTTCTGCCTCCTCCCTTTCAGCTTGCTTTTCTTCTCTTCTCCTTTTGAAATAAAGATTGGCTTTGACAAACTTCTGATATTTGTCTGCCATGTCTATAGCATCTTGTTTACTAGAAATACTCCTAGTGATTCTTGTGGTAACTTCAGGAGCACTAGTAAGTAACTTGCTTATTCGTTTCTTCCTCATGGCAGCACTGGATCTCTTTCTTTTCTTGGTTCCTTCAGCCAAGGCAGCTAGCCTTTCTTTTTCAGCTAAGGCAATCTGCGTAGATACTGCATAAGCATGATCAACCTTCTCTTGTTCTAACTTCTTCTCCAATTCTTGTTTTCAATCATAGTAGCAATTGCAGCTACCTTGATCAATTCAGGATCAGAGGGACAGGCAGCAACAGGTTGTGCAGCAATAGCATCAGCATCAGCAACAGGTTCCTCATGTGCCTTTCCTTCTAGATTAGAAGTAGGCTCAAGAGGTTTTGCTCCTTCAGACTTTTGACCCACAATTTCAGACGACTTTGTCAAAGTCTTCTGAACAGGTTCAGCATTCTTAAGGTGCAACTTAGGGTTTGCTGGTGCCACCTTTGTAGCACTTCTAACTGGTAGCTCCGGCAGCTTAGGTTGAGGGGAGGGCTTGGATGCAACAAACTCATCCTTCCTTATGTCCCCTTCAAGTTCACGCTCCAGAGCTTCAAAAGCAGCTCCACTTCTAGATGCCTTTCTAACAGTAAACTCTCCTTCATAGTAGGAGAAGAATGTCTTGGAATGAGAGGGTTCTTCAGCTTCATACTGGTAATATTGGCCTCACCAAAAAGAGCAGGCGCTTTGTGATCAAATTTAAGAGGTACTCTAAAATGCATCAGTACCTTGGTGATAAGTAGATTGTGAGTAAGGCTTCCAGCAGAATCCCTAATCTTCTTCTGAATGTGGAACATAAGCATCTTTGGGAGATTCATCTTCTTCTTCAGCAATAGGTTGATCAAGCAGAATCTTCTCAGTTCAGAGACATGATTTCTGCTTCCACTCTTGGGGAAAATGCATTGCCCTAGAATGGCATGAAGAACTCTGACTTTGTCCAGCATGTTCTTTGAGTCAGCGCTCTGAGGCTTCGCTGTTCCATACAGCATCTTGGTGAACTTCTCAGAACCACCATTTCTTCCTTCCCATCCTGGAGTGAAGACCTCTCCTTCAGCTTGTACACCAGTCACCTTGGAAAGAATATCAGCATCTATGAAGATGGACTCTCCAAGAACTTCAGCTCGGATGCTTTCATATTCACCTTTGTTGTTTGGAATTCCTCTTGCTGAAAACCAGAAATCAATGATGCTCTGTTCATTCCAAGAGCAATCAGTTTTCTCAAAGAATGAAGTCCAACCAGCAGCATCAAATTCCTCAAAAAGGTCCATGCCTCAATTCACTGAGACCCTGAAGATCAACACCTTTGGACTTGACAATCTTCCTCCAGAGCTTGTCTTCTTTGGTGCCATTGCAGTTGCAGACAAAAAGCTTTGAGCAGAAAACTGTTGTGTGAGAGAGAGAAGATGAAGTTGAAGAGTGAGCAGAGAGAAAATGTGAGCCTTCTTCAATATGTAACCTCCTTTATTATATAGACACCCACGATGCAATGATGGTATGTACTGGCTGCGCAGACGTTGGGGAACGTGCTAGAGTGGAAGAGACAAAATAAATGACATTCAACCGTCTCAGATAGCCACGTCATCATTTTATTTCAGACAAGTGAATAATTTCAGACAACTAAATGAAATTTCAGAAACCCTAAAATTTCAGACATGTCACAATTTCAGACATACTGAGATTTCAGATGTTCATTTCAGACAACATACAAAATCAGTTAGAAATGCATGTATGTTCAGATTATCACGTATGAACTTAAATCTGTCTTCAGTCAGAGGTTTTGTGAATATATCTGCCCATTGAAGCTCTGTTTCAATGAACTTTATATCAAAAACACCTTTCTGAACATAGTCTCTAATGAAATGATGCTTGATTTCTATATGCTTTGCTCTAGAATGTTGAATGGGGTTTTTAGACAGATTAATGGCACTTGTATTATCACACAAAACAGGTATACCAGATATAGGAATATTAAAATCCTCAAGCTGATACTTCACCCAAAGGAGTTGTGAACAACAACTTGCTGCTGAGATATATTCAGCTTCAGCTGTTGATAATGCAATGGTGCTTTGCCTTTTACTTGACCAGCTGATCATGTTGCCTCCAAAGAAGTGACAACCTCCACTGGTGCTTTTTCTTTCAATTCTGTCTCCAGCAAAGTCAGCATCACAGTATCCTATTATCCTGTATTCTTTGTCTTTCTTATAGCAAAGACCAAGATTAGTAGTACCTTTAAGATATCTAAAAATCCTCTTAACAGCTTTGTAATGAGTAATTCTTGGATCTGATTGAAATCTAGCACAAAGACACACACTGAACATAATATCAGGTCTGCTTGCTGTTAGATACAATAAAGACCAATCATTCCTCTATACAAAGTCTGATTCACTGGTTCTTCATTCTCATCTTTGCTTAAATATGCAGAAGGATGCATAGGAGTTGACATGGGCTTGCAATCATTTAAATTAAACTTCTTAAGCATTTCTTTTGTATATTTCTCTTGATGAATCCATATACAATTAGAATCTTGCTTAATTTGAAGTCCTAAGAAAAATTTTAATTCACCCATTAGGCTCATTTCAAATTCAGATTGCATTAACTCAGAAAACTCCTTGCAAAGAGAAGAATCAGTGGAACCAAATATAATGTCATCAACTATATATCTGGACTAGCATGAGACCTTTGTTAGACTGTTTTCTAAAAAGAGTTGTGTCAACTTTTCCTCTTTCAAAACCATTTTTGATAAGAAAATTGCTCAATCTGTCATACCAAGCTCTTGGGGCTTGTTTTAGACCATAGAGAGCCTTTTTCAATTTGAAAACATAATCTGGGAAAGTGACATCCTCAAAACCAGGGGGTTGTCTAACAAAGACTTCTTCTTCAATTGAAACCATTGAGAAAAGCACTTTTAACGTCCATTTGATATAGCTTGATGCCATTATTTATAGCATAAGACAATAAAATTCTAATTGCTTCTAACCTGGCCACTGGGGCAAAGGTTTCTGTGAAATCAATTCCTTCTTGCTGATTGTATCCTTGAGCCACAAGCCTTGCCTTGTTTCTGACTACTTTGCCTTCTTCAGACAAGCTTGTTTCTGAACACCCATTTGGTTCCAATAATAGTTTTCCCATGGGGCTTAGGAACAAGGGTCCAGACATCACTTCTAGCAAATTGATTTAACTCTTCTTGCATGGCTAGGAATCCACCCTTCATCATGCAGAGCTTCATCAATATCTTTGGGTTCAACTTCAGACAGGAGAGCCAGTGAATTCAGATTCCTGAACTTTGATCTTGTCTTCACTCCTTCTGAAGTGCTTCCAATAATTTGCTCTTTAGGGTGATGTGACTTGTATCTCCAATCAGTTCTGTGAATGGGTACAGCATCTGTCTGAGACTCAACATCTGTCTGAAGAGGTTCAGTAACAGTAGGCACTTCAGACAACTGCTCATCTTTCAAGTTGCTGTTGTCATTTAGCTCCATTCCTGCAAAATCATCCTCTAGATCTGATAGTTCCCTATCAGTCTCTTTCTTGTCATTGAATTTAACATGGATTGATTCTTCTACAACTAGAGTTCTAGAGTTATAAACTCTGTAAGCCTTAGATGTTTCAGAATACCCTATGAAAAATCCTTTGTCAGATTTTGCATCAAACTTTCCAAGATCATCCTTTGTGTTAAGTATAAAACACTCACAGCCAAAGGGATGAAGTAAGATATGTTGGGTTTTCTTCCTTTCCACAATTCATAAGGAGTTCTTTTAAGAATTGGTCTTACCAATATTCTGTTTTGAAGGTAGCAAGCTGTGTTAATAGCTTCTGCCCAGAAGGATCTTGGTAGATTGCATGAGTTGAGCATGGTTCTTCCCATCTCCTGCAGACTTCTGTTCTTTCTCTCAACAACCCCATTTTGTTGAGGTGTTCTAGCCACAGAGAAATTGTGTGAGATCCCATTCTCATCACAGAACATTTCAAAGTTTGCATTTTCAAACTCTCCACCATGATCACTTCTGATGACAGATATACAGAATCCTTTTTCATTCTGTACCTTCTTACAAAATATTGTGAAATTCTTAAAAGTTTCATCCTTGCTTCTAAGGAATATAACCCATGTGTATCTAGAATAGTCATCAACAATGACCAAGCCATATTTCTTACCACTAATGCTTTCTGTTCTAATAGGACCAAACAAGTCAATATGCAATAGTTCTAGAGGTGTGCTAGTAGAAACAACATCTTTACTCTTAAATGAGTGTCTTGTTTGTTTCCCTTTCAGACAGCTTTCACATAAAATGTCAGATTTGTATGAAAGCTTAGATAAGCCTTTAACCAGATTGTATTTTGCTAATCTTGAGATTAATCTCAAGCTGGCATGCCTAAGTCTTTGATGCCAAATCTGTTTTTCATTTTCAACAGAAATAAAACATTTAACATTTTGACTTGCTAGTTCCTCTAGATCAATTTTGTACACATTGCTGTGCCTTTTAGCAGTAAAAAGGATTTGATCAGAAGGGTCTTTGACTATACAACCTTCCTTAGTGAAAGAGACCACATATCCACTGTCACATAATTGACTTATGCTCAGTAGGTTGTGTTGAAGTCCTTCCACTAGGAGAACATTTTTAATAAGGGATAAAGGTGACATACCTACAGTCCCTATTCCTGTGATCTTCCCTTGCTGGTTTCCACCAAAGGTGACCACACCTCCATTTCTTGGTCTAAGGTTTTGGAACAAAGACCTTTCTCCTGTCATGTGTCGCGAGCATCCACTGTCCAGGTACCATTTGTGGTGTCTCTTTTGTCCTGTTAAACACATCTGCAACAGAAATAATCAAGTTTTTAGGTACCCATATACTTTTGGGTCCTCTTATGTTAGACCTGGGTGTTGGTCTCTTTTTGTGTTTACACTGAGTCACATTGTGTCCAGCTTTTCCACAGTGAGAACACCCAGTAACCTTTCCCTTCCTTTTTCAACATTAAAAATATGAGGTTCAGGCATGTTATGATCCCAAAAGCCTAAGCCGCTTTTGTCAATGAAATGTCTTTGATCACCAAATAATCTGTTCAAATTATCAGTTCCTTTGACAAACTTAGCTAAGTCTTTTGTCAGTTGCTCAACTTGCTTCTGAAGTTTTATATTTTCTTCAGACACATGTTGAGAACTACTGATGTCAGACACAAGGATCTTTTCCTTGAGCATAATATTCTCTATTTCAAGGGCTTCATATTTATTACACATTTCTGTGTGAGCCTTGGATAGATTCTTATACTCTTGAAATAGTTCCTTGGAGCTTTCCATCAGATCATCATACATTTCTTGAAGGGTTAAAGGAAATACCTCTTCTTCAGAGCTGTCTGATGATGGCAGACTGGCCATAAGACATAAGTTGGCCTCTTCTGAAGTATCTTCTTCTTCTTCAGAAGTAGATTCATCAAGGTCTTCCCATGTTGCCATTAGTCCCTTCTTCTTTTTGAAGAACTTCTTCTTTTTGAATGTGTTTTTCTTCAACTTAGGACACTCAGCCTTCATGTGACCTGGCTGTTTGCATTCAAAACAAGTAATTTTGTCATTTTGAAAATCTTTACCTGTCTTACCTCCTTTAGAAGTTGAAGGTTGATTCCTTCTGAACTTTCCTCTGTTTTGGAGCATTCTTTTGATCTTCCTACTTAAAAGAGCAAGGTCATCATCTCCTGAGCTATCTTCAGAATCCTCATCTGTTTCTGAAGTTTCCTCAACTTGCATAGCCTTCATCTTGCCATGCCTAGACTGACTGGTATTGGAGTTTAGAGCCAGAGATTTCTTCTTGTTGTCATCTTCTTCAAGCTCAAACTCATGAACCTTGAGAGATCCCAGAAGTTCCTCCATTCTAAGAGAGTTTAAGTCTCTTGCCTCTTGAATGGCAGTAACTTTGGGTCTCCAGGTCTTAGGCAAGCTTCTTAGAATCTTTCTGTTATTATCTCCAGATTCATAAGTTCTGCCCAAGGACCTGAGTCCATTTGTAATGGTCTGAAACCTCCCAAACATCTGATCAATGGTTTCTGTTTCTTCCATTTTGAACATCTCATATTGATGTATGAGCATACTAATCTTGGATTGCTTGACAGTTTCAGTCCCTTCATGGGCTGCTGCAAGAGTATCCCAGATTTCCTTGGCAGATGTACAACCATGCACCTTCTCATATTCTGATTTGTTCAATGAGCATATCAGATAGAGTTTGGCTTTGGCATTCATCTGAACTCTAGCCTTCTGCTCCAAGGTCCAATCAGCCTTAGGTATAGGCACATTGTTTTGCATGGGCACATAGTCTCCATCAGTAACTACATCCCAGACATCAATGTTGTTGCTTTCAATGAACAGCTTCATACGATCCCTCCAGTAGTGATAGTCTACTCCATTGAATGTTGGGGGTCTTGTGATAGATGTGCCCTCAGAGATGTATTGCTGTTGTTGTTTGCAGATTCCATCTGGATCTTTTAGTCCTCAGCACTTGTTAGGTGCTCAACCCTGAGTTAAGCTCTGATACCAACTGTAGAAACACAGGGAAACACTAAAAGGGGGGTTGAATAGTGTTTCTTTATATTTTTGAAAGCTTTTTGAAAACAACAAGTTACAAACAGTTTCAGACAGGTTTAAGGGGGCTGTCTGAAGTTTTTGAATGACTTCTGAAAGTATGTTTTAAAAGGTTTCTTTGCTTTTAAAATATTTAGAATAGCTTTTCAACACCCTTGATATTAATATAAACGAATTGACAAGAGATAAGGGATAGAAAACTTAGCCAAGGATTTATCCTGGTTCACTCACTACCACTGTGAGCTACCTCCAGTCCCAATGCCAACAAGCACTTGGATTTTCTCTTAATCTTTCACAAAGATTACAAGTATTCTTTTCTATCAAGCCTCTTCAGGCTCTACAACCAAGACAAGCCTCTCTAGGCTCAAACAACACAAGTATTCTTTTTCAGACAAGCCTCTCCAGGCTCAACAACAATTACAGTTAAAAAGGAGTTTAAGCTTTTAAACTACACAAGTTTGAAGCTCTAACCTATTACAATGTACAGCTTAAAAACTGAGGTATACTCAGGATATGAAAATATAAAGTGTACAAAGAATTTTATCAGAGTGATTTTCTTGAAGAAAATTGCAGCGATGATTCTCTTTTTCTATATGTTCTTCTCTGTCGTTTTTGCTAGCTGAATGATGGTCTTCATAAGGGGTATTTATACCCAGACTTTAATCCGTTGAAAAACCACCGTTTAGAGATAGCATTAAATGCTATTCAATCCGTTGTGAGACATACTTCTGAGCATCCTGACATTTCTGACACAGTTCAAGGTTGCATCTGCCCAAAAGGCTGCTTCAGGAATTGCTGCGTTGCTGTGTTTACAGAGATTTCCTCAGTGGTGTATGAAATTCAAATGCACCAGGAAAGGCCTTTGTGTTTGTTGCCATAAATGTGTTCCAAAACGTACAAGCAACAGAGACTCAGAAAAGTCTTCACGCAAGGTTTCAGCAAAGATGCCACGTCATTACTAAAGCTTCAGACGGCTTCCAATCTTCAGACGGGCTTGGCTCTTCAGACAGGTTGACTACTTCAGAAGGCCTGTTTCCCTCGGATGACTTGAAGCACTTCTTAAAGACTTTGTAAAACGTATTGTGGCTTGCTGAAATCACAGATAAATAATTAAACACTTAAGAATATCTGTGAAAATAAATACTGTAAATTTGTTAATCATTAAAACTTGGAAATATTGTTGTCTTAAAACATCATAAAATCTCTTATGATATTTTTGAGACTCAACAAATTTATCCTTGAGTGTTAAGGTCGCTGGGTAGGGGCTTTAGCAATAAAGTTTGTCTACATATTTTATAGAGTATTACCTAAAATAATAGATAGTCTTTATATGCACAATGGGTGTGGTGAGATGAAATCCAATCCTGATCCAAGTAAAGTGTCTCTAACTCTACCTTTCTAATTCCAATTAATTATCTACTCTTTTTACCATTCTGCAATCATACTCTCTAAACTGTGCTTTCTCTTGATAAATACGATTTCGGTCTACATAAATAACCGTTCCCTGTGGATACGATACTCTTTCTTACTATTATATTGCTGGATTTGTGGTTCGCTTGCCAGAAACCCATCAGTAGCTCCATTGAATATTTTAGATAAATCATACTACCCAATCAACCACTGCAGAGGAAGGTTGATTGGCGCGGACAGCGACGAATTTTGCTTCCGGTCACAATCACACTACCCAATTAGGCAAGCGATGACTCTACTTTGGATCGCCGCTCACCACTACTCCTGCTCGTCGTTGCCTAAGATTTTGATGAGTACAAATCTTAGATAAACTTTCTTATAATTCAAAGATTTACTGATGAATGTTCTATTGTTTCAAATACGCAAAAAATAGTTCATATTCAAAAGCTGTCTGAAATGCGTCAAGGTTCTGAAGGAAGCTTTGTCTGAAAAAGCTTAAGGCGTTCTGAATCAAATGGAAATATGAAGACTGAAGTGCAAATATGAAGAATGAAGCATTGTCTGAAGTGTTATCTGAAGAATGATGCATTGTTTGAAGTCTGAAGACTGGAGTGTTATATGAAGAATGAAGCATGGTCTAAAGATTGAACTGTTATCCGAAGCTAAGTTGTATGAAGCCAAGGTTCTGACTGACGTGGCAGAGTTAAAAGATTGTCTCGTTCCTTCATGCAACCTCGGAACATGAATCAGGAAATGCAAAAGATCACTTTTGGTTAGAGTTTGAAATATAAGCCAAATGAAGAAAGTCTGCGTTGCATAAGTCAGAGCAACGCTAATATCTCGTACTTTGCCAGAATTGTGTCTCAACGAACTTCTCAAGATTCAAGCCTATAAATATTTGTGATCTTTGTGAAGAAAGCGTGACGAATTGCTGGCGAATTATTGGCCAAGATCTTAATGAAAAATCAAGGAAGAAAACACTCAAGAAGAAAACTTATTGTCATATTCTCCTTAAAATTCTTACTCTGATATTTCTTATACAAAACAACTTTCATATCCAATGTTTAGATCACTGTTGATTCTTTGTACACAATTTTGAACGAAGAACTGTGAGTTCTAAGTTCATTTCTCCCTGTAAACACTTTGAGAGTGTTGAGAGCCTAGAGAGGTTTGGTAGGAAAGAATACTTGTTGTGAGAGCCTGGAAAGGCTTGGTAGGAAAGAATACTTGTTTTAAGAGCCTGGAGAGACTTGGTAGGGAAGAATACTTGTTGTAAGAGCCTCAGGAGGCTTGGTAGGAAAGAATACTTGTTGTGAGAGTCTGGAGAGGTTTGGTGAAGAAAGAATACTTGGTGTAGAGCCTGAAGAGGCTTGATAGAAAAGAATACTTGTAATCTCTAATATTAGTGAAAAATCCATAAGCTTGTTGGCTCTGGGACTAGACGTAGCTCATAAGTGGAGTGAGTGAACCAGGATAAATTTGGCTGAGTGCTTCTCTTACCCTTAAACTCTTTACTTTCATTTTCAACTGACAAGAAAAGGGTTTTGAACTGAGTTCTTATATGCAATTCTTAAAACATAATTTGAGAAAACTGTTTCAAACTTTTGTTTGAAATTTTTCAGAAATAACTGAACTTCAGACAGTTCATAATGAAGGGAATCAAGCATATGGTCAGGGTGCAGCGCGATAAATGGATTCTTTTCTAGCGGCTTGTTGTATGCGTATGACCCAATAGGCTTTTAATATTTGGTTATGATATTAGAATAAAACCCTTTTATATTTAATATCATAAATAGTGAGCGACATCTAGCAATGCATCACTACTACCCAAATATTGAGACTATCAACAACTTTGACGAATCCTATTGTATGATAAAATTTATATGATCTATCCCTTTGTCCAAATATCTTATTGAACACAAGGGCATGTAATGTGTCAAGCTTGTATAGTTCAATTTATGTTTTCTTAATCCCCAAGTAGACTATACAGAAAATAAACATCTCATGTTTATCGGTCCAGTACACCATTACTCTTAATGTGTACTTATGTGAGCACATGATATCTCATATCCATGATCCGTGAGATGTGATCATCAACGAACTCACATACTAGTCTAAATGCATCTTTTGTCCTAAGAAGATGCTTAACCAGGGACTATTTTAAGAATAGTTCTTCATAAGATCTCACGATCAAGTCATCTACTTGATTTCTTATGAAGTTTGAGCTTACTATTCTAAGACATTAATTACATTCTAAAAGAATTAATAAAACGAATTGCCTTTATAAAATAATATGATACAAGTGATGGATGTTCAAAATAAAACATATAGGTCTCTATAAAACTTGTCTGAAATCCTTCAAAGCTCAGTTTACGAAAAAGGCTTTCCATAAGTGTTAAAGTTTATAAAAACACTATTCAACCTCATTCTAGTGTTTCCTGTGTATTCCTACATTCTTCAGGCTATATGTCTTCAGATCTCGCCTACTACTTTTCTAAGGCGCCATGGGAGGAGAAGAATGGCATGGGTTCAACGACACCCAATCGAACGACGATGAGGTTGCCTTTAGTGGTGGAGACAACTAGAAGGAGAAGCTACGACGGAGAAAGTAAGGGACTTTGAAAAGGAGAGAAGGGAACTCGAGAAACCGATGCTGGAGAAAATGGCACAGGAAGAAGAAAAGAGAAAGGAATGAGGAAGAAAGAACAAAGAGCATATATATATATATATCTAAATACTGAAACGAAGACCCAATAATATTTTTTAAAAAATTAATTATTTAACATTAAAATAATATATACTTTTTACAGGTTACATTACCTGTCATTGGATGTAAAATAACATCGATCCACAGGTGTGACAACTTTCAATTGACATACACTAGAATGCACTCGTCATTGATACTGTGAACTATTCATACAACAACGAAGTTGTGAACTTTTCATACAAAATAGAAGTTGTGTTATAATGGGAATGAGGTCCTTTCCAATTACTTGAAAGAGGAATGCTAGCAACACACTCTTTTAAACACTCTCTCCAACATACTTTATGTGATTGATTAAAATTCACATGGGTCCCACCACTTGGGAGTGGGGCCCATGAATTTGATGGGACCCATATGAATTTTAACCAATCACATGGAGTGTGTTGGAGAAAGTGTTCAAAAGAGTGTGTTGCTAGCACTCCTCTTACTTGAAAATACCAATAGGAGGGAGAGTGACGTACACAAATGTATTTCTAATAATAAAGAAAAAACAAACTCGTTATAATAGGGCGTTTGTTAAAAAAATGTTATAACGAGAGAGAGCAAAGGCTCACTAGAAATTTTTTCAGTGACATATTGTAAAAAACAATATTTAAAAGACTCTTATTTTCTTACTTTTATTCCTATTTAACTATTCATTTTTAAGAAAAAAATTATTTCTATTTAACTGTCCATTTATAAACCCAATGCAATAATATTTACCTCTTTCTCCATTTTACCCTCATGTTAATAAATGATCTTGCTTTTGAAAATCAGTGAGACTCAATAATACTGAGAGAAAAAGTGTAAAATAGAAAAATTATTTCCATGAAAGTAAAAATGGTAAAATGACATTTTAGTCCCTATAAACTACCCGAATTTTATTTTTCATCCTTGGAAAATTTTTCATTTTTATTTCATTCTTATAAAATATTTATACTATTTTTTTAGTACATGATATTGATCTACTGTTAATCGTGGATGTGTCAAACGATCATAATAGTCAACAATACTTCAGAAATATCTCAACACACTATATAAGAGTGTTAGCTTTCTTAAACTCATTTAGAGAGTCAAATTTCATGGTCAATTTGAACTGAAATTCTTTATACATTTCCTCTTTTATATGTATCATAAATAGTCTTTGAATGTGTTTAAGGAGACTAACATTATTATGTACCAAGATACAATACATATTATTACTAATTGTAATGGACGTTCGACACTTTCATAATTAATAGTATAGCAAGGACTAAAAAAATAGCTTAAATATTTTATAAGAATCAAATAAAAAGGAAAAATTTTCCAAGAACAAAAATCAAAACTTGGATATTTTATAGGGGCTAAAATGTCATTTTACCCAAATAAAAATAATAATTACCTTCCTTAATATACGTAATATATGTGTTTTTTTTTTTTATCTAAATAGATATTTAAATAATAACTAAGAAGTATGGTAGTGATATTAACCATTCCTTATTCTCCCTCTAAAGGTAGTGATATTAACCATTCCTTAATCTCCCTCCTCAAAAATGAAGACAACCAAATCTTCAAAGATTTTTTTACACTACAAACTATAATACTGTTTATACACTTTTTTAAAATACTTTTTATGACAATTGACAAATAAAATTCCTATTCCAGTCCGCAGAGGTGCAGGGCTATCTTGAATCAGGAACATTTAATGTTAAAACTTGTAATACCTAAGTACTTTAGTTAACAAATTTGAGGAGTGGTAGTATAATTAGTAATTGTCATCTAAGAGGCTCTACTTCGTTTGAAACTTGAACCTCAGTAACTATCATCAATCTATAGCCTTTGGAAGCGTCTACACATACATATAATATATAATTAGAATAAGAAATGAGATAAAGCCCCCCGAAAATAGAAACAGAAAGGGAAAGGGAGCATCAAAGAAGAGAGGAGAGATCACAATAAGCATCCTCAATCATGATCTAGTCTGACCAATAAGAACATCCTTATAAGGAGTAGGAAGAGGTAAATTAACTTTTGTCTCTTCAACTTGATGACTTATCGGTTGATGTTCCAAAATCAAGGGAACATGTCCTTCCCTCGCACTCACCAATCGCTCTTGTGCTCCACCTCGCAGTTTCTCTAGCCTCATTCCATTCATTTGTTGCATCTTGAACACTTTGATTAAGTTTGTCAATCCACCAACAAAGAACATTATGCTTCCGAATATGCCTAGCCAGATCCAAGTCCCACCCTGCATCAATAATCAAGATAGCATCTCATTAGTCCTCATAATAACAATCATTACCCAACATTTTAGTATTAAAAGGACGAATTAAAGTTATTAGACTACTTACAAGCAAGTGGATGCCATGGTGGGTCACTTTAGATTGCTCATTGTAATTGAGAGCTGCACTGAGCATGAATGACAAACTACCCATCAAAAAGGGGATATACACACACTGCTGCAAGATTTGAACATGACCATCCGCTCTCTCATAAATTTGACATGAATTATGAATTGATCCTACCACCCACAATACAGGACCAGCAACCAGCATGTTCACAGCATGCTTTTCCAATTTGAAGTAACCATGTCCTTTCTCTTCCTGCATTTTTGTCCCACACAGGGTAAAAAAACAAAATATATATTTGGATTTAGATTAAGTAATAATTAATAAACATAAACAAGGCACCGTTGGATTCAAATGAGGGGAGGAGGGAGAGGAGGCTGGAATTTTAATGGAGGGGAGGGGAGGTGAGGTGACATTTTATTTGTTGGTTCAAAGAGGGGAAGGGAATGGAATGGGAGAGGAAGGAAGGGAAAATGACCCTTACATGTTTGGTTCACGAGGAAATGAAAAATAAAGCCAATTTACTTATATATCTCTTTACTTTTATAAAATATAGTTTTATTAATATGATTGAAGGGCTATTTAAACCATTTTAATTATTTAATGTAAGAGTAAATCCCTAAATTGGTCCCTGACTTTTTTTGCACCGGACAAATATATCCCTGACTTTTATAAATGACCACATTAATCCCTGATATTTTTTACCATCCATCAGCTTAGTGCAACGTCACATTTTCCGTTAATGGAGAGCTGAGTTGTCACGTTAAGTGACACATAGGATCCAAAAAACCTGCAAATTAGTTCCTAACTTTTTTAAACATCGGGAAGTTTAGTCCTTAACATTTAAAAATGACTTATTAGGGATTAAATGTTGTATAAACGCATGACTCTCTTCTGAACTCTAAAAAACCTCTCATAATATTCTCATTTTCATTCAAAAAGTGACTAATTATTCGCTCAAAGATCAAATATTTTCATATTAAATCTCTTTCTTTTAACTTTTGGTTACGTTCTTCTTTTCCTTATTTTGATTTATGTTTTTATTTCAATTAAAATATTTATTAAAGGAAATGAACTCTCTTAAGAATTAGATTTTGTCATCAGATTGTTCATTAGAATCTTATTTGCATTATAAATTCATTGAACAAAATTCCACTTGGTGATCTTTTCTCATAAGAGCACCCCAAATCTCTTTCATTGAACAAAATTCTCATTTATTTATAATGCAAATAAGATTCTAATGAACAATCTGATGAGAGAATATAATTCTTAAGAGGGTTCATTTCCTTTAATAAATATGTTAATTGAAATAAAAACATAAATGAAAACAAGGAAACAAGAAGCTAAAAGAAAGAGATTTAATATGAAAATATTTGATTCTTGAAAGAATAAATGGTCACTTTTTGAATGAAAATAATGTATTTTGAGAGGTTTTTTAAAGTTTAAACATTTAATAAAGTCATTTTTAAATGTCAAGGATTAAATTACGGGTGTTAAAAAAAGTTAGAGACTTATTTACAGCTTTTTTGGATCTTATGTGTCACTTAACGTGACAACTCAGCTCTCCATTCGAAAAATATGACGTTGAACTAAACTGGTGGACGGTAAAGAATGCTAGAGACTAATGTGGTCATTTTTAAAAGTCAAAACTAAACTACCCGATGTAAGAAAATCAGGACCGATTTGTGAGTTTACTCTTAATTTAAACTTTCCTCCTCTCCCCCTCTCCCTTCAAATTCCCCTTTATTAAAGAGGAGAAAAATAGCCTTACTAGTGATTTTGACCCATTCTCCCTCCTAAAAATTGAATCAAATATAAAAGCTTATTTAAAATCTCCCAACTACCTTCCCCCCCTCCGAATACTTACAACGAAGTGAAAGAAATAGACGCAAACATTCAGAGAAACACAAACAATTAATCGCTAATTACAAAAAACTTGTAGCATGGCACTGGATTGAAGTAATTATATATGCACAATCTGTGTAATATACCTGAATAAAGAGGAAGAGAACTCCTAGTAAGGCAAGAAGCGTTCCGAGCATTTGAAGCAGAGGAACAGCGAACTCGACGAAGGCGAGCTGAAGGTCGAAGGCCATCAAGTGTAACCGGAAATCGATGCCGGCGAGATGTGCGAGGAGGTCGTGGAGATTGACAAGGAGGATAATGGTGAAAGCAATGAGGAGAAGGACAAGGCCCGATCGGGCTTCGGAAGAAAACTGAGCGGCAAAACCAGAACAAAGGACGACGGAGGCAAACAGATAGAGCCCAGCGTTTATGTACTCGTAGCGGTTCCTGGTGAGGCCCGGCCCATAGGTACGAAAGTCCCTTGCTGATGCTAACTTAACCATTCTGATTCTCAAAAAGTGAATCAAATCAATGTTTGCTTTCGGGAACAGTGGGGTAATCTGGTTCCTGGGAGAGAAGAGGAAAGTGATGAGGTTTGGTTTGGCCACGTGGCGACATGCATGTAGTTGTGTCAGTTAGTGTTGAGATTGCATTGTGACGCGTGGCATTATGGAGAATAAAATGCCGATGCTGCTGGAGAATGGAAAGACTTGTCAACTTCATACATTGTTTTTTTTTTTTGCATTTTCTCCATTTTCTTGCATTTCTGTCTCAATGTTTAATTTTATCCAATTTTTTATAGAGATCTCATCATATCAATAATTGAGCAATAATTATTTTAATATACCGTGAAAATAATGCTTTTCGCCCGTGGTTAAATATTATCGAGAAAAAAAAGGAACACTTACACCACCAGACAGGCCAACATGTGTTGAGGTCTAAGACAAATTTTTTAGATGGAGCATTTTTTTAATCAATTAGAACAAATTATTATAATTATTATAATTTTACTGAAATTTTTTTTTAAATTTTTTAGATATAAAATTATTTATTAAATTATTATTATTATGTATAATTAACATTTATATTAATATTTTGGTGATTTTGATATATTACAATATTTATTATATTACATAATAGAAAATATGTATTATAACTAGGATTAACACGATAGGAAAAATTAACTAATAAAATAAATAAAATAATTATTAAATATGAGAAAAGGTGATAATAAAATGAAGCCTATTATTTTAATCAAAATAGAAATTTAGTTTATACATTAAATTTTACACTGTCATCCAATGATGTATTGCCACATCATTTAATTAGCATGACACCTCATGTATTATTAGTTCATTAATTGATGTGACAACACATCATTGAATGACAGTATAAAACTTTTTTACATTGTCAATGTATATACATAAAATCCTATATTTATATAAATTTTAAATATAAGTATAATTAGTATAAGTATAAAATTATGATGCATATGTAATATTGGGGGCCTAAAGCCAATGCTTTAGTAGCTTGGCCCTTGGACCGGCCCTGTACACCACTATAAGAAGACATGTAATTAGTTGCATAAAATTAGTGTATGACGGGACCTCAATGCAAAATTGAGAAATTTGTTAAAACATATGGTTGGGGTTTGACTGCTTTATCTTTAACGGATTTGAATTGCACAATCAAAATTAGGTGCAATCACAATACAATCGTTAAATATTAGTCGTCTGATCAAAATTAAATGGCTAAATGTCAAAATGTTAAATTGTCATTTAAAAAACATCTCAGCATCTAAGGATGGATCAAATCATATTTATTAATTGTATTGATTGTACCAAGTTTTGACTACACCAAATCAAGGTTAATTCTAGGAGTTTTTAACAACAAATCAAGCAATTGAAATGTCTAACTTTGAGTTCTCAGCTAGCCGTGTGGATCCACCGGTGATACCACCAGACAAACCTTGAGATAAGGCCAAGCCAAAGATTTCTTTTCGTAACAAAGTATTAGGTAACAAAGTACCCCCCATCGCAACGTTCAAAATCAGATTTATTGGCTCAACAATTAGTGAAGATCACACTGGAAGATGGCAATAGGCTTTTACCTGTCGTTCATGTGGATGACAAAGTATTCCAGCAATTATGCGAACCTTGGTATGATGCTTTGATTATCAAGCTTTTGGGAAAATATGTTGGATACAATACTATGCGGGATAGGCTACCAAAATTATGGAAATTATCTGGTGGGTTTGAAATTATGGACGTGGATAATGGTTTTTTCATGGTGAAGTTTGACCGCCCAGAAGATAGAGAAAAGGTGGTTGACGGTGGCCCCTGGATGTTATTCGATCACTATCTCGTTGTCTCTATCTGGACACCGGATTTCATTTCTTGTGAAGCCAAAGTGAAAAAAACTATGGTTTGAGTACATGTACCTTCTTTAAATTTGGCTTATTATGATGAAAGTTTTTTGCTTGCAATGGCCGCAACTATAGGTAATCCGGTTAGAGTGGATACTAATACTTTACAAGTGGAACGGGGAAGATTTGCTCGTGTGTGCGTTGAAATAGATCTTAATCAGCCTGTTGTGGGAAAAATTAAGATTCGTGACAATTGGTACAAAATTGAGTACGAAGGATTACATATCATTTGCTCTAATTGTGGTTGCTATGGACATACTACAAGAGAATGCTCAAAACGGAAATTGTCAACTCAAGCTGCAACCACCGCAAGCCAACCTCCAGTTCAGGCAGGCCAGGGCGGCGCGTCTCCTAGTGGCAACCCCACTCAAAACGGTAATAAATTTAATTATGGTAATAATATAACCGTTGATTCATCAATTAATGCAGGGGAAGAAATCCCATGGTGATTGGTTAACGGTAACAAGGAAAAAAAAGGCAACCTATTAATGGTAGGAAAAGCAACGTTAATCCAAGGGGCAATAAACGTGATAATTTTAAGAAGAATCCTTTTATTCCTCTTGCTGAATCATCGCCCAATTATGATCCAAGCAATGATGATGTCATTGACCACCACGGACAAACAAGCAAAAATCAAGGCCAATCAAGTCATCAATGGATAAGGAAAAAGAGACCCAGAGTAGCTCCCCCTACCATAGACATTGCCAAATTAGTGGACAATGCCAACAAAGGGAAAGCTAAAATCATTCAAGCAGAAAATTCTAATTCCAAAGCTAAAGTTTCGCAATTACAAAACGCAAGTAAGGTGGCAGCAACCAGCAAAGAAAAAACTCATTCAGCCATCAAACATGCAGAGGCATTTAACGAGACAGCTCTAAATAACCTTCATCTTAGCCATAATACAGGGCAGGAAAACCCCCAAGGCACCAAGAGTCCAGCAATACATCTTCATCAAGTGCATGGAATCTTGGATAAGGAAGATAAACCACCTGACAATCATGCAAATCAATCAGATAATGATGAAATAGATATGGACGAAACATCAGATAATGACATAGATGAGGAGCTTGTCCTGGAAACACCACCAACAGATACAATTTAGCTTTTGGTGTATCCTTTTGTCCGTTTATATTTATTTTTATCTATGTCTTTAATGAATTCTGATTTTGTTGATTTTTCCTTATTGGCTTGGAACATAAGAGGGGACGGCAATAAGACTAGCCATCGCCACTTAAAGGAACTCATGAGGAAACATAATCCTAATATCATCTTCTGTATGGAGACTCATGTCCAATATGCTAAAACTAGTGCTTTTTGGGCTTCTAATGGCTATTATCCTCTTCATATTTTAGAGGCTATTGGCCACTCAGGAGGTCTTTGGGCTATGGCAAAAATAAAAAAACCAAAACTGCTCTATTAATGTTATGGGCAACAACACTCATTCTATTACTCTTTTCATTTCTAAAGGTTCCTTTGAATGGGTTTGCACAAGTCTCTATGCCAGCCCTATTCCCTCTAACAGAAATAACCTTTAGAACTATTTTAAAAATTTGAAAAATTTAATTAATAAACCTTGGGTCCTTATGGGCGATTTTAATGAAATTCTCCTTTCTTCTGATTAAGCAGGGGGAATTATAATCACTCAAGGGCTGAGTTGTTTGTTGATTTTATTGACTCCGGTAATCTAATTGATGTTCATACTGTAGGAAATAAATTCACTTGGCAGAGAAGGTGTCAAGGCAATAGACTTATCTCTAGGAAGCTAGACCGTGCTCTTGGTGATTTGGATTGGAATTTGGCTTTTCCAAATGCTGTTACTGAAAACCTTTGCAGGCTCCACTCTGATCACAACCCCATTTACCTTAAGCTAAGTGGTGGTAAGAGAGTCAGAGGCATTAAACCCTTCCGGTTTGAGGCTGCCTGGATTACTCATCACGACTACATTAATGTAGTCTCTCAAGCTTGGACCCGGACTAACAATCCTACTGAGTCTCTTGGAGAGGTAAAAAATGATTCTATTATTTTTAACACTGATGTTTTTGGTCATTTAAAACTTAGGAAATGGAAACTAGAAAAGTGTGTTCAAGGCATTCAGAAGAAGCTAGAGATAGTTGGTATTGCAGCTCTTTGTTATCTTCAAGATGATCTCATAAAAGAATACAATAAAGTTTTGGAGCAGGAAGAGATTCACTGGTACCAAAAATCTAGGGAGGATGGTGTCAAATTTGGTGATAAAAATACTAGTTATTTCCATGCTCAAACCATTATTAGAAGAAGAAGGAACATGATTCAGAAGCTAACTCTTCCCAACGGAGAGGTTTGTGATGACCCTGATATCCTTCAATTGGAAGCAATTAAATTTTACAAACATCTGTTTTGTTCTCAGACTGTCAGACCTTCTAATATGCTCAACACAAGTAAGTACCCTATTTTATCTTCTACGGGTGTTGAAAAATTAATGTTACCGGTTACCAAAGATGAAGTTTTTTCAGCTTTAACTTCTATGAAACCCCTCAAATCCCCCGGTCCAGATGGCTTCCGAGCTTTATTTTTTAAACAATACTGGCATATTGTAGGTGATGATATTTGTAGGCTTATTCAAAATGCTTTTATTAATGGCCATTTTGATCCTAAAATTGCAGTGACTCTTATTGTTCTGATCCCTAAAGTTGATAATCCCACTAATTTTAAAGAGTTCAGACCTATAAGTCTTTGTAATGTGCTTTACAAGATCCTTACTAAAGTCATTGTGCAAAGAATTAGGCCTTTTATTTCTGACATTATAGGCCCTCTTCAGAGTGCTTTTATTCCCGGTAGAGGTACTTGCGAGAATGCTATTATTATGCAGGAAATTCTCAACTATATGCATAAATCTAAGAAAAAGAAGGGTGATCTTGTGTTCAAACTGGATTTAGAGAAAGCCTATGATAGGGTGGATTGGGATTTCCTTAAACAGACTTTAATTCTCTTTGGGTTCCCTCAAGCTATAGTTAATCTGATCATGTTCAGTGTTACTTCCTCTTCCTTATCCTTGCTATGGAATGGAAATAAATTACCTGCTTTCTCTCCTACAAGGGGGCTTAGACAGGGGGACCCTTTGTCCCCCTATTTGTTTGTTATGGTTATGGAAAGGTTAGCTTTGCAGATCAATGAGGTTATTGACAAGGGATCATGGCATTCTATTAAGATTTCTAAGAATGGGCCAAGAATATCTCACCTATTCTTTGCTGATGATACCATTCTTTTCCTTAAAGGTAAATCTTCCCAGGTAAGGCTTATGAATGATATCCTTAGTTCTTTTTGCCAAGTTTCTGGTCTTAAAATTAATAATGACAAATCCAGGGCTTTTACTTCTAAGCATGTAACCTATTCTAAAAAAGACAAATTTACTTCTATTTCTGGCATTCGCTTCACCAATGACTTAGGTAAATATCTGGGTTTTATTGTCAAGGCAGGTAAGCGAACAATTCAAGACTATAATTTCATAATTGATAGAATCAATACTAAATTGGCTTCCTAGAAAAAGAACATGCTTAACAGGGCAGGCAAATTAACTTTGGTAAAATCTGTCCTAAATTCTATACCTTTGTACTCTATGCAATTTGACTGGCTGCCTGAACATATATGCTCTAAAATTGATAGTACTGCCAACCAATTCCTTTGGAGTAGTAATGAAGGTCGTGGTCTTCATCTTATTAGCTGAAATAAGGTGACCAAGCCTAAAAAATATGGTGGCTTAGCTATAAGATCTGCTCGTAAGTAGAATATTTCTCTTCTAGGTAAGCATGTTTGGGATATGATAAATAACAAGGACAAATTATGGGTTCAACTGATTATTGATAGATACAATATAAATTCTAACATTCTGTATACTCATAATAGCTCAGGTTCCCATTTTTTCGTTCTTTAATTAAGACTAAGGATAAATTGCTTCCTGGCTATGAGTCAAGGATTGGTAATGGCTCTTCTTCATTCTTTTATGGTCCTTGGATGAATGGTCAAAATATTTGTAATTTAGTTGATTATGTCAATTTTCAAGATACTGATCTTACCATCAAGGATGTTTGGCACGAAAGCGAATGGCATTTAAACAGATTGACTACAATAATTCCTATTGGTGACAGGAATTGCACAGGACCTAGAATTGAGCAAAACAAACCAATCAGAGTCACAAACAAGCAATTAAGTGCGCAAAATAGGTGCTAGAACAACAGCTATTTCACGTGGGAAAATGAAAGAAAATGAGAGAAAATAAAGGAAAAAGTGGAGAGGAAGAAATGAGAAGGACACCACTGAAGCAAGAATCCTCCTGCAGCAGATAAGTCCAATGCTAGACGCCACTAATTCTGGGGGAATTAGATAAGTCTCACCATGGTTTAAGCAACAACCACCAAGCTCACTCAACTCACAAAGAGGAGAAAATTTGGCATAATGCCTTTACTAAAATTCAAGTGTTGAGAATACATGGAGAGAAGGCTCCTATTTATAGGAGAGGAGGGGGAAGGGGGCGGATTTTTAGGAGCCCAAAATAGGAGAAAAATAAAAGATGAGTGAAAACACTCCTAAGTGGGTTTTGAACCCATGACCCCCAAGGTTTATGGCTAAGCTAAGTCTTAAGCCAATAAACCTCTCAAAATGGCGCCCACTCATGTAGGAAAATACAAGATGAGTCAAATTTCTATCCTATGTGGGAATAGAACCCATGACCTCCTAAGCCTTATAGCAAGGCAACCTACTAACCAATAAACCCACTAAAAATAGCTCCCAAGTAGGAGGAATTAAAAGAAAATTACAATCAATAAAAAGAAAATATAAGAGAGTCCTAATTAAGGGTGGTCCATAGGACAAGGGTCCTATCCAAGGTCAAGGTGTCCTTCTGTAGGGTAGTGACCTTTATTTTGTAGGGTAGTGACCCTTTATTTGTAGGACACTAATTTCTCCAACTTTTCCTTGCTTGAAGCTCAGGCTTGTAGTTGGTGTATATCCTCCAGTGTAGGTCTTGCAGGTCCAAGCTTCTAGCAGAGTGTCATCATTCCCTCCCCCTTGAAAAGGATTTGACCTCAAATCTGAAAATTCAGAAAGGAGCAGTAAAAATAATGAACTGGGTAGAAGAAGGAGTTGGATGACAAAATATAGGAAGTAAGAAGATGCTTCCCTTCGCTTTTGGAGAGTAGAGTCAGAGATCCACAAGTTGAACATCTTCCTTGAGCCTAGACAACAAGAAGAAGACCCATAAGTATTATTCCAAAGCAAGCAAAGTGAAGGCTCATAACAAAAATACTTGGGGATCATAAAGATTAGCAAAAGAAAAACATATGATATGAACAAGAGGTATTTGAGAAAAGGGTTAGAAAACTCCCTCAATGGAGATTGAACCATCTTGTCCATGTACTCTATGGATTTAGATCATGGATCAAAGACTAATCTTTTGAAGCCCTCCCTTGCAAGTAAGAGAAGTAAGTGGTCATGGAGAAGGCTTAGGAAATAAATTCCACGTAAGTACAAAATGTGTTTCAATGTGCAACATTCATCAAAATATTCTACACTATGTTCCCAAATAAATGCACAAGTGAAACTATGTGGCATGAATGGTTTAATATTTTTCAATAACATCCCAACATTTTTATTGAACATAACACATGCATCTTGAGTATGATTGTAAAAATGGTAGTGTATATGTTCATGCCATGATGTATCCATGCAAGTTTGTTCATGAGGCATATCCATTCTAGTGCACTTACTCAAGTAATATGACACCTTTTACATATTATCATATGTATTCATGTAAGGTGAAACATTAAAAGAATCATTTTGAACAAGAACACTATGAAGCATATCATGTAAACAAGTTTTCTCATATGTGATAACTTCATCTAAATTTGTATCCTTTTTACTAACTAGTTCAAGAGCATAATACACATCTTTGTATGAAATAATTATTTGAGGCCTAAAATGTGTATTCAACTTATAAACCCAAACCAAAGGTGCATGCATATTCAATCCAACTTTGTTACCATTCCTATCATGCAATCTAAATTGATCAAAGGAATTGACTAAACATGCATCTCTAGAAAGTTTCATGGTACTCTTAGACTTAGTTGATTTTTCTAAACATGCAATAGGTTTCAAAGCATTATCAAAATTGTTTATTTCTTTCAAACATGTAATGCTTTGTGGCATAAAATTGTGCATAGAGATAGGCATTTCATGCATAAAGAAAGTAAGTTTAGGAAACTCCCTTTCAACAACTTGAATTGTACTCTTTGCAATACTAGAAGTATTTTCCATCAACCTATTCATGCTTTCACTAGAAGAGTTAGCATTCAAATGATCACAAGATAAACACACTTTCTCTTCTTGCACTCTTAATTCTTTTTCTTCACTTTCTCTTTTAAGTTTTTCTTCATTCTCTCTTTCTATTTGTTCTCTTTTCTCTTGCTCTACTAACCTCTTAAGTTGAATTTGATCTTCCCTAATTTCACTAGAGGTCATAGGCATTAAGGTGAATTTAACCTTTTGGTGGAGGAACCTATAGGTGTTGGAATACCCATCATGTTTTACCCTTCTCTCATATTGCCAAGGTCTTCCTAAAAGGATGCGTGAAGCCTCTAAGGGTATAACATCAAAGGTTATTTGATCTAGGTATTCACCAATTTTGAACCTTATGCTCACTTGCTTATCCACCAAGAATTCTTCCTCATCACTTATCCATTGAAGTGTATAAGGTTCTGGATGTGGGGTAGTAGGTAGGTTTAGCTTGTTAACTAACCTAAGGCTAGCTAAGTTGCTACTACTTCCTCCATCTATGATCACTAGACATACCTTATCTCTAATTTGGCACCTAGTATGGAATAGGTTCCCTCTTTGGCTCTCTTCTTCACCGAGAGGTGTTTCTAAGGCTTTTCTAAACAACATGGTTGCCCTTTCCCCTTGTCTCCTTCCTTCCATTCTCCTAATTGATTTTATGTTAAAACTTTTAAGGATCTTTCCACTCAACTAAGTGTTTACACTCAAAGGAATGTTAACACTCGTGTATGTCACTCTTTTTGGCTTTTTCTATAATGAGACTCTCTTGCCTCTTCTACTCGGTTGGAGGTTGATTAGAAGTTGCAAAGACCAGGTTGAGTCTAAGTCTTAACCCTTACCCAAAATAGAAGCGCACTAACAAAGAAAAATACCTACTGGAAGAGAATAGAAAATCCTAAGACAAAACAAAAGAGTTGATATGACAAACAAGAAAAGCTGGCACTCAAACAAGCTTATACACAAGAGCAGACAGCAAACAAGACAAGACGGAAGAAATTGCAAAGAGAATTGTTTTTGGTGATTTTTGAAAAGAGTTGCCAAAATTGTCGTTTTTAAGAAAACAACAAATACAACTCAATTACAGTATACAGGGAAATGAAACAGAAAATTACAGTAAAAATGTCACTATATTGTTGGGATACTTCTTTGTTTTTGTTTTTCTATTTTTCTAAATTTTTTTTGAATTTTTAACTCTTTTTGGGTGTCTTTTGTCTTTTTCTTCTTTTGCACCCTTTTTGCTTTTTACACCTCTTTTTCTATTTTTGGCACGTACGTACTTTTTATATTTTTCTTGCCTTTTCTTTTTTTTTTGGCTTTTTCCCCAACAGAAAATTGTACACAATGAAAAGAAAATATACTGAACCTACTGTAATATTTTTGGAATTTTCTGACAGTAAACTGGTCCAAGTGGCCCAGAAAAGCAAATATAATGCATAAACTGATTTCTAAAAACTGTAAAAACGTGATGGCAATTTGATTTCAAAAATGGCCAAAAAAATTGCTTAGCACTTCCTTGTTGATTATACAAGACCAGTGTGGTCACCGAAACGCGTTTGGTTCAATTTTAAGTTTAGAATTAAATTTGAAGGAAAATCAACAATTAGGATTTGTTGATCTTCTTCCAACACTATGAACCAAAAAAGATCCTATAGGTGAGCGTTTTTCACAATCAAACAGGGAAAGTCCAAGGTAGAGATAGCAGTCAATCCAAATTTGCAATCAGAATGTCAATCAAACAGACATAACAAGAGTGGAATATGAACAAAACATGAGCCAAAAAATGCGCATAAATGGCAAAATAAAGAAAGGAAAATTGCGCAAAATAAATGGCAAGAAATTAAAGGGGGAAACTGAAATTAAAAGGATAGGGAGGACAGAAATGTAAATGGCAGAAAGTAAAGGGGGAAGCGGAAATTAAAAGGATGGGGAGGACTGAATTTAAATGACTAAAAGTAAAGGGGAAGCGGAAATTAAAAGGATGGGGAGAACTGAAAAGTAAATAGCAGAATGTAAAGGGGAGAGCTGAAATTAAAGGGATGGGAGAAGCGGAAATTAAATGGCGGAAATTAAAAGCGGAAAGTAAGGAGATGAATATGGGGGATGACAATTAATGGTGATGGGAGAAAATGTAGGTGAACGATCTTTGGAAAAATGAAGACAACAATGCCTCCTCTTACCACACTTCACCAACAAACAAGCAGTTTATAGAAATTATATGTAGAAATCACTCAAGAACAAGTATGAGCAATTAAGAGGAAATTTATCAAACACTTAGGGGGTGGGAATTAGCGGCCCAAAACAGCCCCCAACTAGCAAGATAATCACCCAATTCAATCAAGCAGACAAGTGCAAATAGTAGCAGAAAGGCACCTCGGGCCCGGGAAACAGTCCAAGTCCAAATTACAATGAAAAGAGGGATTGAATTACACTAAAATTTGATGAAAAATCTGCACAAAAGAGGTGCAGAATGCAGCGCCCAAACAGCCCCAAAGTTGCTCCAAATTTGCTCAAATTCAACAAGCTCTTGATACCAAATGATGACAGGAATTGCACAGGACCTAGAATTGAGCAAAACAAACCAATCAGAGTCACAAACAAGCAATTAAATGCACAAAATAGGTGCTGGAACAGCAGCTATTTCACGTGGGAAAATGAAAGAAAATGAGAGAAAATAAAGGAAAAAGTGGAGAGGAAGAAATGAGAAGGACGCCACTGAGGCAAGAATCCTCCTGCAGCAGATAAGTCCAATGCTAGACGCCACTAATTCCGGGGGAATTAGATAAGTCTCACCATGGTTTAAGCAACAACCACCAAGCTCACTCAACTCACAAAGAGGAGAAAATTTGGCATAATGCCTTTACTAAAATTCAAGTGTTGAGAATACATGGAGAGAAGGCTCCTATTTATAGGAGAGGAGGGGGAAGGGGGAGGATTTTTAGGAGCCCAAAATAGGAGAAAAATAAAAGATGAGTGAAAACACTCCTAAGTGGGTTTTGAACCCATAACCCCCAAGGTTTATGGCTAAGCTAAGTCTTAAGCCAATAAACCTCTCAAAATGGCGCCCACTCATGTAGGAAAATACAAGATGAGTCAAATTTCTATCCTATGTGGGAATAGAACCCATGACCTCCTAAGCCTTATAGCAAGGCAACCTACTAACCAATAAACCCACTAAAAATAGCTCCCAAGTAGGAGGAATTAAAAGAGAATTACAATCAATAAAAAGAAAATATAAGAGAGTCCTAATTAAGGGTGGTCCATAGGACAAGGGTCCTATCCAAGGTCAAGGTGTCCTTCTGTAGGGTAGTGACCTTTATTTTGTAGGGTAGTGACCCTTTATTTGTAGGTCACTAATTTCTCCAACTTTTCCTTGCTTGAAGCTCAGGCTTGTAGTTGGTGCATATCCTCCAGTGTAGGTCTTGCAGGTCCAAGCTTCTAGCAGAGTGTCATCACCTATCCATATTCAACACGAGATCAAGCAGAAAATTATTCATCTAAATGATAGCACTAAAGACATGTTCATTTGGCAAGCATCATCAACAGCAAAATATACAACTTCAGCAGGATACAAATGGCTGATTCAGTCTTTTCAAAATAACCAACATGATTCTCAGCGGTCTTGGATATGGAAGCTTAACTTACCAGAAAAAATCAAATTTTTTATTTGGAAGCTCTGGCACCAAGCTCTCCCTGTCAATGCCATCAGATCTTCTCACGTCATAGCTCCTTCCAGCATGTGCCCTATCTGCCAGGATCAAAATGAAACCTTAGTTCACTGTTTTCGTGACTTCAAAATAGTAAAGGAATTTTGGCAAACTATAGGTGTTCAAATGAATGATTCTGTTTCTACAGAGGAGTTTAGGGACTGGGTTTGCATCAATACCTGCTCTAATCCAATTCATTTCCTAGGAACTCTCTGGAATCTTTGGCTTGCTCGTAACCAAACGACCATTGGAGGGTTGGATCAGCCCCCAAATGTACAAATTTTATAGAAAGTGCGAAGCCTTGGCCGCGATGTTTTTCTTTTATCCAACAAAAATTCTCACAATCATCCTCCTCGTCTTGTTGCTTGGAAGGGTTCTCCAGAAAATTGGATTTCCTTGAATACTGATGGAAGTTCGCTTGGTAACCTAGGGTATGCTGGTTTTAGGGGTTTATTTCTCGATTCAACAGGGACCTGGGTTCTTGGATACTACGCGCACATTGGTGAATCAGATATCATCCACGTGGAGCTCCAAGGGATCCTACATGGTCTCAGATTAGCTTGGGACAGAAAATTCATCAATCTAGCTTGCGCTTCTGATTCAACTCATGCAATCCATCTTATAACTGAGGAAGAGATCACTTACCATAAGCATGCTTCGATCATTACTGAGATTAGGGATCTTCTCAACAGGGATTGGAATGTCACTCTCAGCCACATCCTCAGAGAGGGGAATGCAGTCGCGGACCACCTTGCTAAAAGCGGGGCGAACAGCTCCGATCACCATTTGCAGATTTTGGACTTCCCTCTTCCGGGAATGGGTCCGGTGTTGATCGCTGATGCCATGGGCGTTTTCCATCAGAGACCCTAGGGTTTCTTTGCCCTTTTCAGCTTTCCTTTCCTTTTGTCGTTCGGTCCTTTCTTTTTCATTTTTCTCTACCTCGTCTTTTCTCTCAATGTACCCAAAAAAAAAATCAAAGTTAGTCTCTTCAATGGGGTTGCATTCTCTCACTTGTTAAATTCTTTTGCTGAAAGTATTATGTTTTTATTAAGGGAATAGGAAAAGGGGACAAATGATTTCAGTTTGTGCATTATGCTCTCTTCACACTCCTTATGATTGTTTGTGTCTCTATAATCTTATCAAATTGGAACTAAAAACATATGCATCATAAATTCATGTTATCCCTAGGATTTTTCTAATTGATTTCATTATAGTCATGAAATGTCCTGACATTGTTGATCAATTTGGAAAGATGTGATATCATGATTTTGAACTACAACTAATGAAATGCATATGGTTGGTTTCTTGAAGTTGTGCATAACGTTAGGATTTTGGGGTACATATACAATAATTTTTGTAGAAATATTTATGTTGTTTATTAGTGGAGAATAAAGCTCAATAGGGTTTAGGGTTTAGGGATGTTGGAAGTAATAGGACACTGCGATGTTGGATGTGGATGAAATTGAGGTAAAAAAGCAAAAAAAATAAAATTAGGGACTAAAGTCAAAGAACCATATTTTTAGGGACTAAAAATAAATCTAAGCTGGGTAGAAATAACACATGTGACATGCTGATGTGGCACTCTGTTTGCCACATCAACAAAGTTAACGGTAGGGACCTATTCCATAAACAACAAATAAAGTAGGGACTAAAAGCTAAATAAAAAGTGGATAGAGACTAAAATAAAAAACTCACTAAAATATAGGGACCAAAAACATATTTAAACCTTAATTTTATTTATACTTCTCATGTTTGACATTGATTTTGATTATTTTGTAGATGAACTCCTAGCGCTCCAGTTGTCCATTGGCCATGCCATCAAGTCTTTGTTCCGGGGTCTTTACCATAACTTTGTTGTGACCCCTAATGATGTTAAGAACAGATGGTGGGGGAAATTTACCGTGATTTGTGCGTATTCAAGTGTAATGGCTTTATTATATAATTTTATTATATTTGTTTCATATGAAATAATAAAAAGGTATCGGGTTTGCCTATCTTGAACTTGATAGACCCGAACCAAACCAAACCAAGAAAATAGGCCTTAATCTTATTTCATTTTCCTTCCCATAAAGAACAAAAATAGGCGCAACGGCAACACAAGCAGCGCTGGTTCCCCAAACTCTATTTTATCTGCTCCTCTCATTTTATGTTTCCCTATTTTTTTTCTTTTTTCATGTTATATTTTAATTTCATGTCATCTTCCATATTTTTTTTTAAAAAAAAGGAAAAATGTTCATGATTCGATGACCCAACCCAACCCGAACATATTCGGGTTGGTTCGGGTCGGGTTACTCACTCAAAAAATACAAAACCCGAACCAACCCAATCCATCATTATTCTATCGGTTCGGACTTGATATCACACTAAACCCGACCCGACCCGACCCGACCCGATTACACCCCTACCAGTGTGTGAGAGAAAAAAAGATATTAAAGTGATATTTGGTAAAATTAATTGATAAATTAACTGCTAAAAAATAAATTAACTACTAGCTAAAAGTTAAAAACTTATGAGTTAATTTATTTAATGAGAAGTATTAAATAAAATTAGTTATTTATATTGCCAATAAATGTAAAATGACATAAATGACATATTTATATAATTTTTCATATAAATTCTTTTTTTTTAAAATATGAAATATTTTATCAAAAATTAAAATAAGTACTCCAATGTATAAATTAACTTTTTAATAGTTTGGGGATTAATTTTTTTATATTACAGTGATTATTTTATTTATTATACTATTTATCTTAATTTTAATAAAATGCTTTATCTTTAAAAACTTAAGAAGAACTTAAAATTAATAAAAAAAGGGGTAAAAGAGAAACTACATTAAAATACTAAGAATAAAATGGAGAAAAAACAATAAGGTACGAGATATAAGCTACAAACTAATGAAATAAGTTTTTTACCAAACATTTTTATTTTAGTTAAATAAATTTATGAGCTAGTCCATCATATTTCAGATGTTAAACACACACTAAAATACTTTTAGACAAAACCCAAACTAATTAGCTAGAGAGTGAGAGCTACAAATTCCAGCTTAATACTTTTCTTCCATAAGAGTAGTGATATTGTTTTAGCGACTCCAGGATTCGAACTCCTGACCTTGCGAGTAAAGTCCACCTGGGGTCATAGTTCACTTCCACTGCGACCAACCACTATTTGGTAGAGAGGGAGAACTCTAATCATAGATTAACATTTTTCCCTTCCTCCGAAACTTTAGATTTAAGCATACTTTCATATTTGTGTCAACTCATGACAACTATAAGGAAACTAATATCCACCCCTTCAATTTTCACAAGTCATAAAAAAAACACTAAATTCTATCAATTGATGATAAGACAAATTGTAACGACAAATAATTAAACTTGTAAGTGCACTTTAACAACCTTAAACAAGGTTTTAACTGGAATTTTGAAGATTGGACTGGACGGCTAGTTTGACCGGTTTGATCGGGAACTAGCCTGGTGGCCATTTTATTCAACCTCAAAAAATCAGTACTCTTTATAACCGGTGAGAACCAATAAAATCTTTTTCTAAAAAACTCAATTTTTAATTTTTTTATTTAATCTTAAATATGTTTAGATAAATAAAGATATATATTTAAGGATTACACATAAATATTTATTATCTGACCAAACATTATTAATTTTTTTGTCTTATAAATCTTATAATAAAATTATTTACACTAATTTGCAATTTTATACATCTTAATATCTTATAATCTTATGTTATTTTATTAATTGAAATGTTATATAATATTAAATATATATTTTATTTATACCGATTCGACCACACTTCAATCACACTAGAATCATTGAACTATGAATCAGTGCCTTCACCGATTTAATTACCGGTCGGGTATAACCTACAAACTAACACCAAGTCTTGGAAGCAAAAGTGAAAGGATTACGGTCTAAAAATTTCCTTCTAGCTAGCTAAGAGGAAATAGCTAGGGTGTTCATATCCAATCCAATCCAATGTAAACCGCAAAAATTGAACCGAAAAACCGAAAATCGAATCAAACTGAAATCCAAAAAACCGCAAAAAAACCAAAATTTTTTATTGGATTGGATTGATTTTCGGATTCTATGTTGAAAACCAATCCAAACCGAACTTATATATAAATATATTATTACTTATAAAATAACCATATATTTATGCTTGTATGCATATATATTGATAAAAATACTTATACTAATATATTTTTTATGATTTTATTATCTAATATCATGTTAATATTTCTAAAAATATATCAATATAAAACTAGTTTTAAATTAGTTTTCATGTCTCATGTCATTCTTTTTATATAATTTTATATTAATTTTAATAAATATAAGTTCCAATAAGAAAATGTTTACTATTACTTCATTATTTTATCAATTTTATCAAATATTTATTGTCGCTTTAAAAAACCGAAAATCGATCCAATCCAATCCAATCCAATTTAAATTGGATCGGGTTGAATCAGATTTGAAAAAATATCAAAACCAATCAGATGATGAAATGATAAAACCGCAGTGATCTGATCGAATGATTTTTTGCCTCAAAACCGTCCCAAACCGAACCACGAACATCCCTAGAAATAGCAAATAATATTGCAGTGTACTTTTATTTATGTTTTATTTATGCGGGTAGCCATTGACATCATATAGAGTTTAAATTTTGATTCGTTGGCCTTCCACTATTTATCTAAGTGTAATGGAATTGCAAAATGGTTCATTAATTTTTGTATTGAGGTGATTTTTTTAACATTAAAATTTTCTTCTTCCCAACTCTCAACTCAAATTTACTAGTAAAAGATTTACCTTAATTTACATGGACAATAGAGCACTCTATTGAAAGTTTTAGTCACAGTTTGGATAAATTTCTTTAAAAAATTTTATAGGAGAATGAAATAAAAAGAATCAAGAAGATAAAATAATTTCAACTTCTTTCATAGGTTGAAATTTGTCTTTACAACCTATTTTTTAGAAGATGTCCTATTTAACTTATGAAAAACTTGAGTGCAGAGAATAATTTCAATTTATGAAAGAAGTTGTATTCATTTTACTTTCTTAGTTTTTCTTTTCTTTTCTTTTCCTATAGTTTTTCTACACAGTTTTATTCATATTAACCCTTAGTCTCTTAATAAGTTAATATACCCCTTTAAAAGATGAAATGTGATATTCTTATTTTATATTTTAAAATTTTAGATTTAAAATCATTTGAATTAATTATGTATACATTTCATTAATCTTAAATATTTTTTTATTTTTACTTTTTAATATACATTTTCAAGATTTTAACTGAATTAATTATGTATATTTTCACGATGTTTTTAAATTTTTTTTCTCTCAAAGATTTTTTAATTATTTTTCTAAATTTTATTTGAATTTAGAAATACTTGTATTAACAAGTAAGTTATCATCCATTTACGAGCATGATGGTAACGACATTTTTTGTCCCATTGAAAAATACTAACCACACTTACAAAACTTGTAGGATGTTGAATATATAAAGAGTATTATAACAATGTATTATAAATCAAAAATAAAAATAAGCATGTATACTCATAAATCTAAACAATTTAACAATACTAAAACACAAAAACACAACCTCTTATTGCTGAAAAACCCTGAAAGAGCCTTGTGTTTTTCTTGTTTTTTTTATTCCTTCTATATTGGCACATGCCCAATATCAACTAAAAGCAAAAAAGATCCAATGAATCAATTGCGACCAAACTGGGTAAAACAGATCTAGGTAGAGAAGTTTTGTAAAATTTTAAGAGAAATAACTTTAACAATATCAATTAAATAAGAAAACAATGGTAAAAAAAGAATGAAGAAATGACAAAATCTAGGGAAATAGGAAGGCTAGAGGTTATGATGGTGGTGACAGAAAAGAAGGAAGGATAGGTGATGGTGGGGTGAAAGAAGGAGGAGGAAATAAAGAAAAACCCTCCATGTGAATAGGAAAACTCATCAGAAGTGAGCACGAAACCCACCCTTTGAGGGAGAGAGCCTCGATAAGGCGATGTTTTTGTCTTGGCTAAGGTTTGCTTCTGTTGTGACGCTACAAGTTTAAGAAAAAGGGATGTGATTATATACTTTTTTATTGCTATATTTTGTTTATATACAAAAGTAAATCAAAGAGAATTATTTTATGCACATGCTCTTTTATCTCCAACACATCCCATGTTTTTTTTTCATTTTCTAAAATAGCCTTTTGTTTGTGCATATCCTATCTTTTATCCTCATAAATCTCTCACCATGATTAAGTCCATACTTCACCCTACACACCCCATCATCCTCCAAACTTCATGCCACTGGTAACCTCCATCACGACACCAATCTAGCACTAATTTTCTTTGTCCCATTCATCCTATCCAACAGTCATCCTAATTATTCCACAAATCACCATAGACCAACAACCAAACATGAAAAACCCTATCAAAACAAGCACAACTCTCTCAGCCTCACCCTCCATTCATCACAATATTGTCATACATCTCCAAACCAACAATCATCCCCATCGAGGTGGCTCATGGCAGAGGACGACAAAACAACGACCCTAGGTTGGGATTGCAATGACGTTGGTGCCTCGTGAAACCATGGCGATGGTGGCACGGCGAATTGAATAGAGGGTTGACGCGATGATGCTTGATAAGGCTTGATGGAGACCCTAGGTGGTTTGGCGGATCACAGGGATAGTTACAGAGGTGCGTGACGACGTGAGAAGCTTAGTGGGAGCGATGGAGCTTAAAATGGATATGATAGGAGACAGAGAGGGCTTGGTGAGCAAGATGATGAAAATGTTGGAATGATGAGGCTATTTGGTTTGGGATGGTTTGACGATGAAGATGACTAAGTGGGTGAGGAGTTGAAATTAAAAGGATATTTTAGAAAACTTAATTAAATAAAAAAGTGGATTAGATAAGTAGAAAAAAAAATGTATTAAAAACAACTCCCAAGAATAACGTGATACACGTCTAACAACAAAAGCCCAAGAGAATAATCCACAAGATTATTTTTTTTGGTCAATAAATAATCCACTAGAATGAATGAGTTCCCTGAGTTCGAAACATACAGATTTGGGTAAAGATGGTAACCCACTTGCTGGTTGGGCCGCATTTCGAGCATTACGCCGTTGCGTAATTAATTAAGATTGGAGCTCCCAAGTCCGATTCCAAAGCATACTCCGTTCGTGAAATTAAAATGTATTATATTTTTAATTTTATATTTCATTTTTTTTAAAATACATCAAATATAAAACAATATATGTCACTATTATACGTTACTTTTATAATAATTTATTTATCAAACGCAATAATAAATGTTGCTTGTCGAGTTTTAGTTAAATTTTTTTGGTCAAGAGTTTTAGTTTAATATGTTTTTGAGTTTTTGCCCCTTATCTTTTTTTGTTTGGTCCAACAAGAGCCCGTTACGAATTGACCAATTAAAAAAGAAAAAGAAGAGTCTGTTGACCAAAAAAAAAACGAAGAAGAGCCTGTTTGGGCTGCTAGGCTTGCAAAATCCTGTACGTTTATACCACCTTAATTCCACTGATGCATTGCCTCTGATTATCTGTTCTGCATTAAACTCAAAAAATTTATAATATACACTTTATCAAGTTTTAAACACACATGCTACCATTTTTTAAATAGAAAAAACTGTAAGTATATTTAGTGAGTTGCCACCTTTCTCATGCTTAAGAAAAAAATATTAAATTATGAATTTAATAGTATACGCTGTCTATAGAAAAGTTTTGCAATATATATATATACATATAGAGGAGGGTTATAATTACACCAGTGTAAGTTACACCAAGTGTTACACCACTGAATAATTTTTTAACAGATCATTGTATTAAATAATCCACCGTTGGATTGAAAGTTACTATCATATAGATCATACATATAAAATTTTACATTAATCCGAAATTATTTGATATACCATTGAGATGTTTCAAGATTAACGTTATATATACATTTGAAATATATGAAAAATCCAACCATTTGATTATCGAGTTATTAGTGTCAAAATTTTACGAAATTTGGCACATATAATCATGATGATGAACAAACATAATTCAACGGTTGGATTACTAAAAAACATATTCGAATTGTAGTTATTAGCGGTGTAATACTTGGTGTAACTTACACCGGTGTAATTATAACCCTCCTCATATATATATATATATATATATATATAGATAGATAGAGGAGGGTTATAATTACACCGGTGTAAGTTACACCAAGTGTTACACCGCTGAATAATTTTTTAACGGATCATTGTATTAAATAATCCACCGTTGGATTGAAAGTTACTATCATATAGATCATACATATAAAATTTTACATTAATCCGAAATTATTTGATATGTCATTGAGATGTCTCAAGATTAACGTTATATATACATTTGAAATATATGAAAAATCCAACCATTTGATTACCAAGTTATTAATGTCAAAATTTTACGAAATTTGGCACATATAATCATGATGATGAACAAACATAATTCAACGGTTGGATTACTAAAAAATATATTCGATTTGTAGTTATTAGCGGTGTAATACTTGGTGTAACTTACACCGGTGTAATTATAACCCTCCTCATATATACATATATATAATTTTAAATAATGTAGATATATATAATTGATGAGATATTTGCTTGTATTTGTATTCTGCTAATGTCAATTTTTAAATTTAATTTATTTATATAATTGAGCCTAAAATTAAGTCTGAATTTTTATTGTTACAATAAATGAATGGAACATTTAATAATTAAACCTATAAATAATTTATTAATAGCGTAAATATGTTTACTTTATGCTCCTTAACGTGATAAACATATTCAAAGCAACCGAAACGTTAAGTAAAGACAGTATACTAATACACGTCTTTTGAAAAATTAGGTACATGGATAAACTTCTTGACAGAGCAAAAGGATATTAGTTTTAAATGCTCTTAACTAATTTTTTTTAAAGCTAATGAGTAAATAAAAAATATTAAATATCTTTTATATTCATATTTTTTTATCAGCCAAAATAATTATCATATATAAAAAGGATATAAGGGATACCCAATCTCTTATAACCAGTCTAGCCAATTACAATTTACAAGCACACATTTACAAAGATAAAACATTAAATGCATTAGCATATTTATTACTATCATATTAAATTCATTAGCATTTAATGTTAAGTTTTATTAAATATTAAGAAAATATTTTAGTTAGGATTAAACATTAAGTTTTAAAAGATTGATCAAATAAACCAACGGGCTTGGTATGTTTGATTCCCCATAAACAAGGTATCTAGTTCGAGACTTGTGAATGGAAAAAAAAAATACCCATTAAGAGAGCTAGCCCTACCATGATGTGGATGTTTCCGACTCGAACAGAATTGCTTCCCGTGGATGATACTTATGGTTAAACCAAAAAAGATTGATCAAATAGAATAAAATAGAGCAAGCATTTAATGCTCTCTGAATTTAGAGATTTTTCCTGTCTTGAGATATTATCCCCACACGTGACATGGCTATAGTCCTGAATATTTTTCTCAAGCAAAAATAACTTGTAAAAACAAAATAAAACACCATTATTGAAGCGTTATAATATATGTTTGGTTTTGGTTAAAATTACGTTATAAATATCCAATTTAATTTAAATTTGTAATGTGATTTTAATATTATCCAAGTATGTTACTAATTATTTTGTTTGTTTTTCCATTTAGCATGCCGAGTGGGTTGAGTCGAGCATTCTAAGATCATTTCCAATGGAATTATGGAAGATGCTCAGTAAGTTTCTATAATTGAGAAATCATTTAAGTAACTTGATAACCATTGGAGAAATGGTTATATGGTATAAGTTTATTTTTTCAAGATCATATATCCTTCACATACTATTAGAATGTTATGATTTAGTGACAATTTTTTTTGTCACTAATAGAGACCGATATAGTGACCGATTTTATCAATGGATAAAGAAGTAGTGACTAAAATTTTTTGGACAATAAATCGGTTACTGAAAGATAGTGATCCATTTTTTGGTCACTAAATATGATTTTGTGACCAATTTAAAGACTGAATTCTTAAGAAAATTAGTGGCTAAAAATGGTTAGTAAAATAGGAGCGGGTTGAGTCTTTTTTGTAACCGATTTAGAGACTGAAATGCTTAGAAATTTAGTGATCGAAAAAATCGGTCACGAAATTTGTGATGTGTAATTGTTTTTAAAAGGGGTTAGTGACTGAATTTTTCGGTCACTAATTTGTTAGAAAGTTAGTGACCAAATAAATCGGTCACTAAATTTGAGATGTTTAATTTTTATTAAAAAGGATTAGTGGCTGAAAAAATCGGTCACTAAGTGGTAAGAAAGTTATTGACCGAAATAATCGGTCACTAAATTTGTGATGTTTAATGATTTTAAAAGGGTTTTGTGACTGAATTTTTTGGTCATTAATTGGTTAGAAACTTAGTGACCGAATAAATTAGTCACTAAGTTAAGATGTTTAATTTTTGTTAAAAGGGTTTAGTGACTAAAATAATCGACCACTAAACATTTAAAAAGACAGTGATCGAAAAAATCAGTCACTAAATTTGTGATGCGTAATTGTTTTTAAAAGGGTTTAGTGACCATATTTTTCGGTCACTAATTGGTTAGAAATTTAGTGACCGTATAAATCGGTCACTAATTTGAGATGTTTAATTTTTGTTAAAAGGGTTTAGTGACCGAAATATTCGGTCACTAAACGGTTAGAAACAATTCATTCGAGTATTTAACGCAGCTACATACCCAAATCTTGAACTCGAGACCATTTATTTTGAAACATCCCCTTAGTTTAAAGAATTGGGTTGCTTAAATTGTAGATGCCTTAATTTCAGGTTTTGATGATGTCAATATATTTGGAAGAAATGAGAAAGACAATGACAAAGAAAAGATCCAAATTCAAGCTTCAAGGTCAAATAAAAGATCAAGATCAAAATCAAGTCAAAAGGTCCATTAGGTTAAAATTTTGATTTTATTAGATATAAAATGTCAAAAGACTTCTTAACGATTACAAGTTACTTGGCACTGAAAAAATTTTTAAAGAAAATATTTCTAAGGTAAAAATCAGTTCAAAGATTAAAATTTTTGAACTGGTAATCGATTACCAACATGTGTAATCGATTACCAGGTTTTCCAGAATTTAAATTTCAAAAATTTTTGAACTGTGTAATCGATTACCAAAACCTGTAATCGATTACCAAAGTGCAGAAAATTCAAATTTTGAATTTCAGGCACAACTGTTCGTAAAACTGAACTGTGTAATCGATTACCAAACCCTTGTAATCGATTACCAGTGTTCTAAATTTGAAAATTTTGAAGAGACATGACTTCTGATCAAGGATTACACTGTTTCATCTTAATCCTTATAAATATATGTCTCAGATTCGGATTTTAACAAGATTTTCCTCATGTAAACAATATTCTTGTGAAAATCACTTTGTGCCAAAAACTTGAAAATCATTAAGACTTCTTATAGGCTTTCAATTTGTAAAATCTACTCTAAAAGAGAGTCCAATTATATTCATCTTTGATTCCTGTACTTTGAGTTGAAGAGAGGGTGCCTCTCTTGTATGTGGGTGATTCTCAACACAAGGAAGGGTTCCAAGGTGTTGGAGGATTCATCGTTTGTAAAGAAACTTTACAAGATAGTGGAAATCTCAAGTGTGGACTTGGGGACTGGATGTAGGCAAGTGGATTGGCCGAACCAGTATAAATCGTGTTTGCAATTCCTCTTCCCTTAACTCTTGTTTACTTATTTTATTTGCAATTCCATTGTTTTAAGAGTAGACATTCATCATTCATCTTTGAAAAAGAATTATTTTTAAGCGTAATTAGGTAAAATAATTGAATAGTCGAATAAAGAGGATAAAATCGAATAACTTAATTCACCCCCCCTCTTAAGTTAGTGAGGCCACTTGTCTAACATAAATAAGCAATTGGTTCTTATGAAAAAAGTGAGATATCAAGTTGAAAATAAATAAAGATAAAATAATATTTTAATGAAAAATAATATTAAAAATAATAAATATGGTGTAGATTATGGGGTCTATTTAGGATTTCTCATAAAATTGCTCTACTAGAGTGTATAATTACTTAAATTATAAGAGTAGTTTAAAGTGTAAAAAGAAATTATATGTATATATATAAAGGGTCTTGCTATGGTACACATGTAAAGTAATGAGTTTGGGTACCATTGATATTGTGATTTGTGACCAATAGATAAATAGTACATTTAATTACAACACTTAAATATTTATACTTTTATTATTAAACTTTCAATTATTTCATCCTCCTTCTTCTATTTAGTATTTTTGTTCTTTTAAATTTATTTTTTTATTAATTCAAATTTTTAAAATAAATAATGTTTACAAAATTAAAATTGAAATTAAAATTGGAATCACACCTTGATTAAAAAACCCTAGATAATATTTGTTTGAAGTAATTATAGGGTGGATAGAAGTTGGGGCGAAGAAAGATGCACATAAAAGATAAATCTCTCTCGTTTGGGAAAGAGGAAAAATTAGTGAAAGAGAATATTACAAATGTGGAGCCCACAAAAAAATTTCTTCGCTTCATATATACGAGATTCTGGGGAAAGCTGGTCCAATTTTTCTACTTTCCACTTAATACCCTTTCACTGTTCATTTGTTTATTTTAACCCTTGTATTGTCCTCACATTTTATTGTTATAGACTTGTAGTTGATTTATTTTACTCATGGCTATTTTTTCATCTAATATCTTTAATTTATTAACCTCCTAGCTATCAATACCTCAACCTTCTAACATATTGTAAATAGTTAAAAGCAACCTAAAACTTGTTGCATATGCTTAATATTTTTTCTTTTTAGCATGCTTTTCCAAATGATGTTTGCCATTTTTCTGAAACCAAGGAAAAATCATGCTTTTTCTTTGAATTCATTATCTTAATTCATTTTTCAAATTATTTGAAATAATTAAAAGATAATAATTTATAGTTTTATATTGAGCTATTATTATTGTAAAATGAAATAAATTTAACATTATTAATTTCATTTATGATTGAGTACGTAAATTCAAAAAGAAGAATAAATTAGAAAAGGTATCTAAATAAAGCAATGTAATTTTAAACAATTCTTGGTAATTTTTACCTCTTTCTTTTTAAATATTCACAAGGGGCACAAATGTCTTAATAATAATAATTTTGAACTATTTCTTCTCACTTTTCTATTCAACCAAACAAGGGAAGAGAAAATGTAACTTTTTTTCTCTTCTTTTCCTTGTCACTTCTCTCCATCCAAACACTTTAAAAATCTATATATTCTATTTTTATTCTACTTCTCTTTTCTACTACTTCTTTCCTCTTTATTTCCTTGATCGATGAGGATTCTGAACGAAGCTAAGAGGAATCATATCACTACTTCTTCTCCACAATTGCAATTAAACAATGTGTAAATGAACATTTTATGCTATAACAAGTTGAGTTAGAAAAGCGAATGCTAACATTTTATTTGCTTGAGGTGATTTTAAAAGGAGAGAAGTGAGGGTGGAGAGAAGTGCTCGAGAAAAATCTCACTTCTTTCGTTTGGGAGACGTTAGATTTCTGAAGAGAAGGTTCCAACAAAAAAAAATTCCTTCTCTTACCAGGTGAGAAAACTCTCTTACTTTTCACTTTCCTATCATGCTCTATCATTTTTGCACTTTAGTTAAGCTAGCTCTCTCTTTTCTTCTATTTAGGCCCCTCTCTCCCCCACAAGCTTTTTTGTGAGATCCTCATCAATAATTTTTATCTCGTTGTTTGTTTGAAGGTTTTAGAAAATTATCATTTTATTATTAAAAGTTATTATTTTTAATTAATGTTTGAAAAAGTTCTCTATTTCGTTTTATTTTTTGTAATTATTGTAATTTTTAAATACATTTTTCAATTAAAATTATCTTTTCACTAAAATTAAAGTACTCAAACAATTATAACCAATAAACTTCAAAATTCAAATTCATGAAAAAAAAGACATTTTTTATCATTTCTTATAAGGGTAAAAATGTCTTTACAATAAGATTTCATTTTCTTCCATCTCACTTTTCTTTCTTACTTCTCTATATCCACACAATCTAAAAACACATTTTATTTGTACTCACTTTCTCTTCTCTCCAACTTCTTTCTATCCTACTGCTTTCCTACATCCAAACAATACATAGAGTGTTGTTTTCTCCCTCATACCATCTCATCCATCGCTATGTAGCTTACAAGCCTCAAATCAATGTAAACTTTTTCTCACACTTTTTCTATAATATTTATCTCTGTCATCCTCTTATTTGTTAATATTGTCCCAAAATTTAAAATCGAACCAAAATTTGAAGGAAGCATACAAGAAGCGAGTTGGAATTGAATGCACAAAATCGTTTGAAATTCCTTGATTTTGAATGCACAATTTTATTTGACTGATTCATTTCACAAATATGAAATGTGCAGTTGATTTTTCTTTTTTTAAATCTTCTTTAGGGCTTAGGTTTGTTTTTACTTGATTCAAATTCCTCCCTTTTGTGTAGGTATATATATTTCCAATTGTTAGTCTTTAAAGTTTCTTCAAGACAGAACCAAAATTTTGTATTTTTCAAATTTTCTTCTATGTTTTTTAAGATTGTAAATTTAATTCTCACACAAAACCTCCTAATTTATTGTTGAGTTTGGAATATGTAGATATTGGCAAAAAAATGTTCATACATATTTCCTCTAAATTAAAAATTTGTGTTTCCGCATTTTTAATTTTAAAAAATTAATAATCATTTTGTAAATAAATTTATAAAATGAATTTTAAATTTTATAAGAAAATATGTTTTTAAAAGATCAGAGTAAAAAATATAATAATTAAATCTTTTCAAGAAAAACTGTAAATAGTATTAAATATTTTAGTTAAATAAAACTCATGAGTTTTTTATTGATCAAATAATTAACAATACCAAAACTCTTAGGTGCTTTTAGGGTGGTTTCGAGTTTTCAACTTTTGATTTTCAAAAAAAAATTAATCAAATTTTTACAACTCAAAAGTTAAAATTAAAAAAATTGTGATTTTCAGTTTTGATAACTTAATTGAAATTTTTTAAAAATAAAAAATTAAAGACTTGTAACTATCCCCTTTTTTAAACCAAAACTATTAGGTATCCTGAAAATTCTCATATATAAGATCTATATAAAAATTATTAAAATTAACTATAATCAACTTATAACAATTTCTATGTTGGAGTCCACAAACTCATTTCTCATAAACAACCCTATTTTCTTTCCATTGAACGATTTCGTATACCGGTCCTTTTTCCCGTTTCTCAAACTTTACGCAAAGTTCTTACATATATTTAGGGAATGTTTGTGAGTTAGATTTTGGTGGGAAAGGGAGGGAAGGGAAGGGTTTAATGGAAGCCCTTCCCCCCTTTTTGTTTGCGAGTTGGGGTATTTTACAAAGTATTTTTCTCCTCTTCTCCCCCTCCCATCTCCCTCCCATCCTTTCCTTTCCCTTCCCTCCTCTCTAAACTCACAAACACACAGTTTTTGCTACGTGTCACCATTGGATTTAACAATTGGGCAAAAGTTACGTGCATTCTTGTTCTAGCAAGTGTCTTCTTCCAGCGTTGGTTTGGAAGCATGAAAGCTGATTCTCTGAACAAAACGCATGCAGCATTCCCAATGGAGCCTTTGATTTGATATATCCCCAGCCCAGACACATGGGTATAGGGATTGTTTGTCGTTTAAAATTTAATGCTAATCAAACTGGTTAATTGCTAATTGGTTACTTCCTATATATGCAGAGTGTACCCATATATGCTATTATAATTCATCTAGGAATCCTTATAAAATACAGTTAATTATATATATATATATGTTTAAAGTTGTTGATTAAATTACTTCATTCTTTGATTGCATGCCTATCGCATTGTCCACTCAAGACATGCCATGCCTCCTGTTCTGTTTCTCTGATATTTTCATATCAACAACAGATCAGCCTTTCTGATCCTGCACACATGATGCCCACCAAACGTCCGAATTAATTTGAAAGAATTCACAAATGTGCTTTCTCTAATCTTGCAGTTGCAGTCCAGAGACTATGTGACAAACACATCACTACTATATCACTTTACTGATTCAAAAACCAGTGTACCTGCCTCTGCCTGCAGATTCTGTATCTCAAATTAAACAAAAATTCTAATTAAATTGAAAAGCAGCATGAATCATGGTCCTCTTTCCACGCGGTGCCTAATCAACCGCAAGATCTTATAACATAATTCTATTTCTTGAATTATTGGTGAAATCACATGACAGTTAACAACGCATACGTTATCATTCGCCGTCACTTTCAGAGCGCTAGCTATGATGATGTCGCAGTGTCCAGTGCTGAAATATAATGTTCACATACACAAGTTAGACTAATAATAAATATAGCACAGTTTTAAATTATATTAAAACCACTTTATAAATATAGATTCAATCCAGTCTTATTTTTAATAGCTTAATTATTTGAATCTATGTTGTAATGCAATATTTATAACATGATTTTAATATATCCAAATATATTAAACTTAAAAGTGTATTTTCGTGTCATCTAATTAGATTTCACACATGATCATTAGCATCAATCTCCACTTATCAATTCTGTAATTTTATTCATGAATTTTCCTATTTTAGTATATTCATGAACATATATTAATCTCCACATATCAATACTGTAATTTTATTCATAAATTTTTCTATATATTTAGTATATTAATTTAAGAGTTAATATACAATTTAGTCCATGAAAATGTCATGTTGTTTACTTTTAGTCCCTGAAAGTTCATTTATGTACAAATTAGTTCCAAAAGTCTAAAATTGGTTACTTATTAGTCCCTCCGTTAACTCCATTAGTTTAATGCATAGTTAACATATATTAGTCCCTGAAAGTGTCATGTTGTTTACTTTTAGTCCCTGAAAGTTTATCCGTGTACAAAGTAGTCCCGGAAGTCTAAAAATGCTTACTTATTAGTCCCTAGCCTCCATGAACCTTTGTTACATAAGTGAAACAGAATTGCTGATTCAGACCGTTACATGCACTTTGGGCTATTAAGTGATGTCTACATGAAAGCTCAACTGTTTAGTCTTTAATGTTGGACAAATTTTTAACTCATTTCCTCAAATTTATAACCTTTGTTGATCTTCATTCTTCTCTCCATTATTCTCCGCCTATGAGAAACTATCTAGCAACTATAATCTCCACTCTTTAAGACCATAACAAAACTATTTTACAACCCAAATCTATATTCTTCTCTTCAATCTTTTATCCCCAATTTTATACCCATAATGTTTATTGTTGTCTCTAATATTATCTCACAAATCCTAAATCAAACAAACCCAAATAGACAATGAGAACTACAATGAATCGGACAACAAGTAGAAGTGTCTATGGGGATGAAAGTGTCGTGTTTGAACCTATGTGCAAGAATGGAAAGAATAAAAGAAAAAGGTTCCTGAGATGTCCTTTTTTGGGGTAACCTATTTTTCTGTTTAAGTTGTGTTTTAAAAGTGGTTTCTTACTCTTTTGTGTATTTTGTGCATAGGGATGATCTTAATTGCTGATACTTTAAATTGAAGTTTATTGTGAGAAAGGGAGTTTATTAGGATTCAAGCGTAAAAGACTTATATGATAGATTCATTAGGAGTCAATTTGTAGGAGATTGAGTGAAAGGATGAAATTAAAAACTAGGGTTTTATTTTGGGGAATTTTACTTCCCTAATTATATTTCAGGTATCTTACGTGTCACATAACCGTACAACTATGCAGTTAACTTGCCAACTCAACACATCTGTCTCATTAAATGAGTTAATATATAATTTAGTCCATGAAAGTGTCATGTTTACTTTTAGTCCTTGAAAGTTTATCTGTGTACAAATTAATTAGTCCCTGGAAGTCTAAAATTTCTTACTTATTAGTCCCTCCGTTAAACTCTGTTAGTCTAAAATTAACGGAGGAACTAATAAGTGAGCAATTTTAGACTTTCGGGGACTAATTTGTTCACGAATAAACTTTCAGAATTAAAAGTAAACAACGTGACACTTTCCGGGCTAAATTATATATTAACTCTTAATTTAATTAAACAACATTGTATATATGCTTTTTAAGTTTTAGAGACATTCTGTTTGCTCTCTTTATGTATATTCATTAAAGATTCAAGGACACATTGACGTTGTCACTAATAATTTGGTTATGATTATGCATTGTAAATATAAAACTTTTTCATAACATCATTTCGTTTTGTGTTGAATGCCTTTTTTTTTAAAAAAAAAAATTGGTTATGTTGATATATATAAATAAGATGTTAATTTTATTAAATGATACGTGGGTATATATCATTAGATACGTATAGGTTTGAGTGGAATGAGATATTTAAGCATGTGGTCCCTCCCTTCGGCATTTGAACATGTCTTCAGAATTAGTAATCCCTTGCGTCTCAAATAAAAGAATACTTTAGGAAATTAAATTGTATATATACATACGTAAAAAAATTACACTAAAATACACTGAAATTATTTTCTTTTATTGAAACTTTAGTAAACTACATATATACTTTTCTAATACCAAATAGTGATTAGTTTGAATGGAAATGGACTGTAACTTCAGACAGACTTTAATTACATGTAAGGTCAGGGGTTCGAATTTAAACCCACAGTTATGTCTGTAGAGATTCTCGGTCAAAGACAATATATATATATATATATATATATATACTTTTTTAATATTTTATTTCATTTCCACTATCTGTATATAATAGAAAAGTATATTATATATATATATATATATCATATGATCCAATGATTAAATTAGTTCATTTCGTATTCTATAGAATAGAGAAAACAAATATAAGTTAATAAAAACACATTTTATTATGTGTGTATGGTAAACATTTGTAAATTTGAAGTTGAATAAATTTGATTTTATATAATTGATTTTACTTAAAAATGAGTTTGAAGTTATGTAATTTATGTTTTAAAAACATTTTTCTTTTATAATAAATTTCAGTATAAAAATTTCAATTCAATGTAAGGATTACAATTTATAATGTCAATCAAAATATGATTTATAGATAAAATTAATTTTAACTAAAAACAACTAAAGAGTATGTTTGTATACACATTAGCAAGAAAAAGAATCAAATTTTCATAATGCAAAAAAATATCACATGCAAGAAACTTACATTGGAATTGTAGAAAATTGATTTTATATATTAATATAAGGATTAAATATTTTTTTAGTCCCTGAAATATAGTCGAGATTTAATTTTAGTCCATGTAATTTAAAACCAATGGATTTGGTCACTCAAAAAGTAAAAATACTCATTTTCAGTTATTATTGATAAAGATTAGTAGCTAATACGTAACATAATTTTTAGGAAAAATGGGCAATAAAGACTAAATTGATATATTTTTAATTTTTGAATAAGCATGCAAAATCACTGATTTTAAACTATAGGGACTAAAACCAAATTTTAACTATTTTTCAGGACTAAAAAACAACATTTACCATTAAAAATTGCAATAATTAATATCTTAAAAATTATAAAATAAGAATAGAATAAATTTAGACAATTATTCAATTTTAAATCATAATATTAAATTATGTTTTACTATTACAATCTAATTTAAATTACTGTTTGATAATAAATTATAATTAAATAAACTAAAATTACAATAATAAAATTATAGATTTATATTTTTTTATATTAAAAATTTAAATTAGAATTTAAAATAATTTATCAAAATTTTAGTTTATTTTAGTTTATTTAATCTTTATTAAAAATAAAGACTAAAATATAAACTAATAAAACATGATTTTGAATTTTTAATGAATTTAAAAAATAAGAATTAAAATTTATTAGTATTTAAAATTTTAATAACAAAATAATTTATTTAAAAGTAATGATTAATGGTTATTAACATTTAAAAATTTAAATGAAATTTTAATTAGCTAATTTGCCTAATTTCTTGAGACTAATTTCTTCTTGCTTCGGCTTCGCTTTTTTTTTTATCTTGTTACAAAAAAATTTAATTATTTCACTCTCATAAATTATAAGTTACGTGTGAAGTTTTTTTTTGTGTGTGAACCTAAGGTAATCTCGAGCCGATAGCTAGAGACTAATCCCTTCGAGGCGTAGAGATTACTAAAGTGGGATTTGCTTTTCTCCCAACAAATTTTTTTCCATACACACCGTCAGGGATCGAATTCCTGTTATTTTGTCAAGATGCTTAAGGGACCCAGCTATATATATATATGTGTGTGTGTGTGCCAGATAGTTATGTGTGGAGTTTACCAAAAGATAGAAGGTGGAGTTTAGGATAGATCCTTAATATTTATGGTCTATCGTAGACCAATTACTTAAGACCGTAGATATAATGTTATTTATTTGGATGGATTTGATGTTTACAATAAAGCTCAAATAAAAAAAAACACTTTTTATCTTGTAATACTTTAACCCATCATATCTCCATATTTGCTTAAAGTTCTTCCACTGAATCGACTCTTTCCCTCTTCACCACCTCTAGCTTTCCCACCATTGTTCTTCTCCTCTGCGATTGGGAGCCGCTCTCCACCTTATTCATCCCAAAACCCAGAGATGAGAAGAAGAGAAATAAGACCATAGAACGAAGAAAATCAGAGCAAGAATAGAGAAGAATGAGAGGGCGCCGTCATTTCCCGTTCTAGCCCTCCACGACCACCGTCGCGTCGCACGGTCCCTCTACCAAACCATGTCGCACACTCTGCGTTGTAGCCGTTGCTGCTGGGCTTGTCCTTCAACGTCCAGTCCATTGGGTTCGTTGCAATCGGGAAGATTGATTTGCAGTGTAATGTAACGGGAGGAACCTTGAAGGTGTTTGTTGCAGGAGGTAGCCACAACACAAATATGGATCTGCTTTCGTTGCAGTGGGTCACTGTTTTATTTCTCTCCATCACTTTCCAAAGAAGGTTTGCCGATAACTGTTAGAATTTTCTTTATTTTGGACTACTATTGATTGGTGTAATTTTAATTTATTAAAATGGGTTGAATGTATGACCTAATATGTTATTATGAGATCCTATTTTGGGTTTTGGGAATCACCATGTGTACATATAATTTATTGGGTTGAGTCCAGTATGTGAGTGTGCTGAGTAGTATGTGTAGGTCCTGATGGGCCTAATATCCATGATGGATGGAAATTAGGTAACCCATGTTTTATTAAAAGGAGGCCGGATCCCCACTTGACTCCTACGAAATATACGCTCTCTGACGGCTCACGGTTCCATCAAGGGTCAGTCGGTAAAAGAGGGGGAGATCAAGTGGAAGAGCCTGTTCTTGACCTATACACGTGTGTACGTTTTGTGACACCAAAAGAAAGTTATAGAAGATGTCTTCAAGAGGTACGCAATTACCTTTTACATAAATAGTATTTGGGTGTTCTAAATTCTGGTATTGGTCCAAATAATTCTAGTATGTCTTTTATGAAGATTTGGGGTTGTGAAGCTTATGTGAACTCCAAGTTTCAGATAAACTAGGACCCAAATCAGATAAGTGCTTATTTGTGGGTACCCAAAGAAACTAAGGGTCACTACTTTATAAACCTAGCAAGGCAAAGTGTTTGTCACTAGGACTGCTATATTCTTAGAAAAGGAATCTGTCTCTAAGAAAATGAGTGGGAGGAAAGTAGAACTTGAAGAAATTCAAGTACCACAAAGTAGCAATGAGCCGGTAATGGAACAAGAGCAGATACCATAAAGTGTTGTGGAGCCACCTGCTCAAGTAGCGCAAGACTTGCGTAGATCAGATAGAATACGTCACCAACCTGAGAAATATGGTTTCCTTGTGTCTTAGGAAGGGGATGTATTGCTAATGGATCAAGGTAAACCAGTGATATACCAAGAAGCTCTTTTGAGTTCAGAATCTGAGAAATGGCTTGATGCGATGAGATCTGAAATGGATTCCATGTACACTAACAAGGTATGGACCTTGATTGAGCTACCGAAGGGATAAAACCTATAGGGTGCAAGTGGGTTTTCAAAGAAGAAAACTGACATGGATGGTAATGTAAGTACCTTTGAAGCACGATTGGTGGCTAAAGGGGTTTCACGCAAATTCATAGTATAGACTATGATGAAACGTTTTTTTCCCCATTTGCCATGCTCAAATCTGTTCGGATCTTGCTTGCTGTTACAGTTTACCATGATTGTGAAATCTGGAAAATGGGCATCAAGACAACTTTCCTAAATGGAAGCCTTCTTGAAAATGTGTGTATGACACACCTGTAGTTTTTTGTTGTACCTGAAATACTGGAAAGGTATGCAAGTTGCAAACAATCCATTTATGGATTAAAGCAAGCCTCTAGAAGCTGGAATCTTCATTTTGATGAAGCTGTAAAGCAGTTTGGTTTCATTAAAATAAGGATGAACCTTGGTGTCCTACAAAAATGGTTAGTGACAATATAGTGATTTTTCTGGTTTTGTATGTAATGACATACTCCTCATAGGAAATGACATTCCTACCCTTTAGTCTGTGAAGGACTTAGTTAGGAAATTGTTTTTCTATGAAAGATTTGGGCGAAGCAACCTATGTGTTAGGTATCAGGATCTATAGAGATAGATCTCGAAGATTACTTGCCTAAGTCAAAATACATACATAGACAAAGTGTTTAAAACGGTTTAACATATGTCACATGGTATAAGCCTATCTAAGGCCTAATCTCCTTCCAGTAAAGAAGAAAGAGGTTGCATGAGTGAGATTCCTTATGCATCCTGCTATAGGATCTATCATGTCTGCCATATTATGTACTCGACCAGAAATATCATATGCTTTAAGCATGACTAGCAGATACCAGTCTGATCTTGGTGAAGGGCACTAGACAACAGTCAAGAACATCCTTAAGTACTTGAGAAGAACTGAGGATTCATTCTTGATATATGAAGGTGAGGAAGAGCTACTTGTAAAGGTTTTACACTGATGCTAGCTTCCAAACCGACAAAGATGATTGAAGATCGCAATCAGGTTATGTGTTTTGTTTGAATGGTGGCACTGTGAGCTAGAAAGTTCGAAGCAAGAAACAGTCGCTGTTAAAAATCCATTAAACCCCTTGTGTAGCAGAAGCATGAAAGACACACTAGATCATTAGGCATAATAGTTATGTCTGAAATGTCCTCTAGTGCAAGTGGGAGATTGTTAGGAATATGCACTAGAGACTTATATATTATGAACATCCATCACTTGTATCATGTTATTTTATAAAGGCAAACTTATTCTTTTAGAATATAATTATTGTCCGTAGAATAATAAGCTTAAACTTCATAAGAATCAAGCACATGACTTGATCGTGATATCTTATGAAGAACTATTCTTAAATAGTCCCTAATCAATTATCATCTTAGGGCAAAGATGCATTTAGACTAGTATGTGAGTTCATTGATGATCACATCTCACAGATCATGGATATGAAGATATCATGTGCTCACATAGGTACACATTAGAGTAATGGTGTACTGGACAACCCACCTTAAGAACGTTGCATGGGTTGTTACATAAGTGTCATGAACGTTTCTTAAATTGATAAATGATATTATGAAAGTCCTTCGACCTGAAATCACTACGATTCCTACATAAGGAATTATATGTTTTTAATTATCATCAAACGTTACCTGTAACAGGGTAATCATAAAGTTGGTTTATGGACAGTGTATAAATTATGTGGTGGAATGTTGAGTGCCCTAGATGAGATTTGGTCCCCTCCTATATAACAGGAGTTATATCTGTAGGCCTCTTGATAAAGGTGAGACTGCAAATGCATGGCCATGCTCAGGAGGATAAACATGAGATGTTTATTTTCTGTACAGTCTACTTGGGGATCAAGAAAATATATAAATTGAACTATACAAGGGTTGACACATCCATGCCCTTGTGTTCAATTAGACATTTGGACAAAGAGACATATCATATAAATTATCATAAAATAGGATTCGTCAAAGTTGTTGATATTCTCAATATTTGGATAGTGATGTATTGCTAGATGCCGCTCACTATTTATGATATAAATATAAAGAGTTTTATTTTAATATCATAACCAAATATTAAAAGCCTATTGGGTCACACGCATACAACAAGCCACTAGGAAAGAGATAATTCTAATTTAATTAGAATTATAACATAATGGGCCAGTCCCATAAGTGTGAGGGATAAGTGAGTGAGGGGGTAAAACCCTAGCCTCCACTCTATAAATAGAGCATGAGATGCACTACCCTATACACATGAGCAATCGCTTCTTACTTTCTAAGGCTACTAGTAGAGCTGAGGAGGGGTTTCCTAGTTCGGGCTGTTGGCGTGGATACCAATAGAGACGTGGCTACACTTGCCACGTTTATAATCCTAATAAGGTATGACCTTTCGTTCAATACCTTTATGCCTTTATTCGTGTTTTCGCAAAACGATTATAACAAGGGAGGGAATCCATTTATTTCCGCTGCACCCTGACCACATGTTTGATTCCCTTCAATATGATCTAGAATTGCATCAAATGGATGTGAAAACGACTTTTCTGAATGGGGATCTTTTCGAGGAGGTTTATATGGAGCAACCTGAAGGTTTTGTAGAGAGTGGAAAAAGAACATTTGGTGGTGTAAATTGAAGAAATCATTTATGGTTTGAAACAGGCGTCCAGGCAGTGGTATCTTAAATTTGATGAGATCATCACATCTATGGGGTTTGTGGAAAACAAGGTAGATCAATGCATATATCTCAAGCTCAGAGGGAGTAAGTTTATTATTCTTGTTCTCTATGTAGATGACATCTTACTTGCTAGCAATGATTATGATCTTCTTGTTGAGACAAAGAACATGTTTATCGGTGTCTTTTGACATGAAGGACCTTGGGGAGGCTTGCTTTTGTTTTGGGGATAAGAGATCCATAGAGACAGGTTTCGTAAACTTTTGAGTTTATCTCAAAAGGCTTATATTGATCGTATTTTGAAGCGATTCAATATGGGAGCACTGTAAACCTAATGATGTTCCTATTGCCAAAGGGATAAGTTGTGTAAGGATCAATGTCCCAAGAATGATATTGGAAAGCGCTCCATGGAGAATGTTCCTTATGCTAGTGCAGTTGGTAGTTTGATGTATGCTCAGGTGTGTCCTAGACCTGATTTGTCTTTTGTTGTTAGTGTTTTGGGTAGGTTCTTATCAAATGCAGGACATGCTCATTGGGTTGCTTCTAAAAAGGTTATGAGGTACTTGCAAAAAGACAAAAGAATACATGCTTGTTTACAGGAGAGTTGATAACTTGGATGTTACTGGCTACTCTGACTCAGATTTGCCGGTTGTCCAAATGATGAGAAATCTACTTCTGGATATGTTTTTATGTTGGCTGGAGGAGTTGTATCCTGGAAAAGTGTAAAACAGACTTTGACTTGCTCTTCTACAATGCAGGCTGAGTTTGTTGCGTTGTTATGGAGCTGCATTCTCATGCTATGTGGTTAAAAAACTTGTATTCTGCTCTTGGAATTGTAGATTCCATTTCTAATCCATGAAATTTTTTTTGTGACAACAGTTCTGCTGTGTTCTTTACCAAGAACAACAGAACCACTACAGCTTCTAAGCATATTAGGATTAAATTCCTGGTTGTCAGAGAGATGGTGGAGAATGGAGAGATTCTTGTTGAGCATATTTTCACTGAGAGGATGCTTGCCGACCCCCTAACTAAAGGACTTAGACCCATAGTATTAATGAAACATGTTGAGAATATGGGTGTTGTAGGTTCTTTTGACGTATTTAGTTAGTGGGAGTTGTTATCATTATTTTGTTTTATTTTATTTTATTGCATTGGACTTGTCTAATTTTATTTGGTGGTATTATGTTTGTGTTGACATTCTATATCATTAAGGCAATAATGCAATTTTATACTTTGTCTCGAGATGTTTTATTTCCTTTCAAGGAATGATGTTTCATGATAAACATGTTTATGATCTCCGTGGGAGGTTGTGTTTTCTTGGGAGGACACAATGTAGGATCCATACACAGTAACATGAAAAAGGACCATATATTATGCTATGATGTGTACCTACACCTGAACACTTGTGTTATGATCATGCTAATGAAGTTGTTAGTTACGTGGTCATTGATGAACTAAACTCTGAATAGTTTATTTTTGCTTATGACTCTTAGCTAATGATTTTGTTAGTGGTATTGGTCATGTTTTGTGGTGATTATATATTCAGGTTGTTTTGTGGCCACAATTGTTCAACCCGAGAGTCATTTTTGAAATGAATTTAAAAATTTGTCAAACCCAATCAATATTGCCCAAGTGGGAGAATGTTAGAATTTTCTTTATTTTGGACTACTATTGATTGGTGTTTTAATTTTATTAAAATGGGTTGAATGTGTGACCTGATATGTTATTATGAGATCCTATTTTGGATTTTGGGAATCACCATGTGTACATATAATTATTGGGCTGAGTCCAGTATGTGAGTGTGCTGAGTAGTATGTGTAGGGCCTAATGGGCCTAATATCCATGATGGATGGAAATTAGGTCACCCATGTTTTATTAAAAGGAGGCAAGATCCCCATTTGACTCCTACGAAATATACGCTCTCTGACGGCTCACGGTTCCATCAAGGGGTCAGTCGGTAAAAGAGGGGGAGATCGAGTGGAAGAGCCTGTTCTTAACCTATACACACGTGTGTACGTTTTGTGACACCAAAAGAAAGTTATAGAAGATGTCTTCAAGAGGTACGCAATTTACCTTTTACATAAATAGTATTTGGGTGTTCTAAATTCTGGTATTGATCCAAATAATTTAACAGTAACAGCCCACACGAATCCGAGTCTGTTTCGGGAAACATGTCTCCACGGCAGGCTTCGCGAGGTCAGCTGCGGCAGGGAGGCTCGCGGGTGGGTCTCAACGACAGAGAGGGGAGAGGGCCCAAAGGCTGTTCTCGGCCGTATTCGCAGCTGGGAGAGAAGATTTGCGCGCGGCGGTGTTGGGGACGAAGTGGCTTGCGACGGTGAGGAATGAGATGCTCGTGGTGATGCATGATTTAGACACAGAGGGAGAGGAGAAGAGAGGTGGATGCAACTAGAGGGAGGATGATAATTGCGCGGTGGTTCAATCTGCAGCATGGTGGGACAGCGCCAACGCGTCTCCACCGGCAGGCTTCCGGTGTCACCATCAAAGGATGGCGCCTAATGGAGGTCGGACGACGGATGCAGCGGAGGATGGAGTGGAAATGGCGGAAAAGGTGGAGAGGGAAGAATTAGGAGTATGGGTCAATAACAACTATGATGCAGTTGAGCTTCATTTGACAATTTGTTTTTTATCTATGAACGATAGGGACTTATGATGTTTTCTACAAAGATGGAATGGGATTCAGAGAAATGATGCATAGGGAACAAAAATATTGTAAATAACAACTTCTTTAAGATCTAAATTGAAATGCACAATTTTATAATTATGTGACCTTTAATATTTTTACTGTGGTAAAACTAATGGGTCTATGGTAGACCAAAAGATGAAGGGTCTATCCTAAAATTGACCAAGATAGAATATCCTGATACTAGTTCTCTAAAATTACACATTGTTTGCTAGCAGAGAAGCATGATGAATTGATACTGTCCGGTTTCACTTAAAATAAAATCTTAAATTAGTTATTAACAAATTAATATGTAATGATGTCGTTACGTACGTTAATTAGTTTTTTTAAATGTTTATTAAATTTCTCTTTGTAAAAGATTAAACAATGAAAAAAATATAAATATAATAATCATTTTATTTAATATACTTTCAAAGAACTAATTAAATATTAAACTTTTTTAAGCAAAAGACTAGTGAATTGACACTATGAGCCTGTTTAGGTGAAACTTTTGCAGAAGTACTTTTAGGTGAAAAAATAGCATGAATCAAAGAGGTTAAATGCATTTAACTTCTCCACAAGTTAAAATTAATTACTTTTGGAGAAGTTAAATGGGAGAGCTTTTGGAGTTATATTGGAATCTTATTACTCTTTTGTCAACAACTTCAAAAAATCCAAACTTCCTCCCTATTCCCCGCTCCTTTTGCAATGGGAGAAGTACAAGTAAAAAACAAGGTGTTGTAAACAGTGGCGGATCCAGGACCCTAAGTCAGTGGGGGCAATTTATTTTAAAATAATAATAATAATTATCATATAAAAAGGGAATGAAAGGTGAGAGGGAAAAAAGCTAGCTAATAGTTGCAACTATATATTAGAGAAAGATAAATTTTGACTTTCAAATCAAATATTTAGATAATAACAATAATAAATTTATAAGGGCAAGGAGAATTTGAAGGGTAGTGGGTTCAAATATATAAAAATAGAGGGGTCAAAATATAAAAACTCAATATAGTTACTTATAATTTTATCAAAAGGTGCATCTGCACACTGTCACTTGTATGTAGGTCCGCCACTGCTTGTAAAGTTGCTCGATGATCATGCATGTCTACTGAAAAATTGTTAGTGACCCTTGATTAACTCGTGGTTTATGGATGTGTTCGACGAATGTGTGTTCAACGTGAATTGGTTTTTTTCTTTTCTCTGCTTTCGCGTATGAACTCACTCCAGCATGGTGAATTTTTTCTTCATTGAATTTTTTTAATAGTATATGACATATTCAAGTGTCCATACTAATTAGTCAATGTGATTTCTTGTTCTTTTTTCAGCAAATCTATCAGGAATAGTATCTCTATATATATTACACTTTAATAATTCAGGATTCCCAAATTTACTGTTTTTGTCATTGTGCATAGAGTCGTGTTAATCAGTGGATACTTAATATACTTCCATTAAATTTAATATTGTTGTACTTTTTCCCCAAACTTGGCTTATTTTTTTATAGTACACTTTATTTTTTTTTTTGCAAGACCACAGGTATCCTCCACGAGAGACAACCTGTCGAGCCGGATAGGACCTCTATGGGCGGCAAAGCTCTCCCTCCGAGTATTTTTTCATAGTACACTTTAGTTTACTTTAATGTCAAAAAGTATTTTTTTAACAAACTTTAATTTCTAGATACTCAAACTTTAAAAAAAATAGAAAGAATGATATTAATAGACCTATATTAATGATTGAATTTTAATTACTACTCCCTCAATTTCATTTATATGTCATTTAAGGTTTTTTAATACAAATTATAATAAATGACTCAAAATACATCTTATTAAATTACCTTTATTAACTTACTATACCCTCTTTTTCATTTTACGTGAATACATTAATGAGTAGTTATTTACTAGTGTACATGTGGTGCACAAATATATTTCCAAATTTCTTTTTTTTTCATTAAAAGTGGAGGGAAATTGAAAACAAAAAGATACTATAACACAGACAAAAAAAGAGGGAATAAAAAAAAATAAAATAAAATTGATATAATACTCATATAAAAATAAGATAATATATATTTGACACATTTGACAAAAAAGAGGGAGTATAATAATAATAATAATAATAATAATAATAATAATAATAATAATAATAATAATAATATTTCAACCTAATGTTTGAAGGACATATTTGACATTTGATAATATTATAGATGGATTCGAGGCAATTCTAAGAAATGATGTTCAAAATTGTATGAGATATTAGTATATTACTACGTTCTGAACATCTTAGTAGTAACAAAAGAAAACAAAAAATATATGATGAATATATCATGGGAGATTATTTCTCCTATATGTGTGTGACTATATAAAATCTAGGATGCATGGGTTACAAAATTATTGCACTATATATAATTAATTTTTGTTATTAAATATGTGGTGGACTACAAAAATCTAATGACTAAAATATAATTGTATATGGTGTAAAAACTTTAATATACAAGAATTCGATAATTAGCGACGGTCAAGTTGTTGCTAGCAGAGGAAAACCGTCGCTACAATGTAATTAGTGATGACTTGGCGAGTGACGATCAAGAGAATGTCGTTAAAATACTCATTGTTAATACACGACAAACAAAATCAGTCGTCGCTAAATAGCATCCATTTGCCCGATGCTAAAGCTGTCGTTATACTGAAACCCATCGCAACGTGAAATGATCATATATAGGGTCGTCGTTAAGCCGTCACAACATATCACATTCTTGTAGTGTAAATCGATGAACCTTAGAAAAACACACACACATATATAAAGACTTCTAAACAATGGAGAAAAACTAGAGAGTGGTTTAACACACTTAAAAGTGGTAATACTTTAAATAAATTAAACTAAAATGATATTTTGTGTGCGCAATGAAAATAATATAATTTCAATTTATAAACTTATACAAATTCCATCAATTGAATTTTTTTTCCAGATTACAACAATTTCATTTATAAAAAATATTTTATCTTGATATATATGTTTTTCTAAAATCTTTATGTATCTAATGAGTAAAAACTTTTATGATTATCTTATAATTAATTTATTTAATTAAAATGTTATTTATTATTAGAACATTAAGATTGAATTTTTATAATAGACAAAGATATTGGAGGAGGGATCAAATTACGTCAAGGTGTGATACACCAATAGTTACACCATTTAATAACTTTTAATAAAAAGTATATTGAAAGTTACTGTCATATAGATAATATCTATAAAATTTATATTATATTAATCCAAAAATATTTAATACATCTAAGGGACATGTTTAGAGTACTTCATATACTTTTAAAATGTATGAAAATAAAAATCATTTAATTATCATTTTATTAGTATTAAATTTCACAAGATTTGAAACAAATATTTAACATGATTAATAAATATGATTCAACAGTGGATTAATATAAATTACATTCTATTAAAAGTTATCTAGTGCAATTTAATTTGGTATAGTTTGATCGATCCCTATTCAAGGATATTATATTCTGGTAGAATAGTTCAAAAATAAGTTTTGGAAGGATATATATATATATGTGTGTATGTGTGTATGTATATAAATAAAGTTGTTTCAAGAATATTTAAATGATTAATATTCCTTAAAAATGTTGATAAGTGGCGCAATACTAATTAATTGTTAATAAATTGAGGAATAAATGTCGCAAGGTGCTAGCAATCATAGGAAAACTTTATATACATGTGATGAAACTTCACATAAAAGCAACTATTATTTAAAAAAAAAAAATCAATATCTAGATGATAAAGTGAAATATTTATACATGGGACCATGGGAGAAAAGTTTCATGTCAAAATATATTAATATTGAAATCATTAAGGTTTTGTCATTTCACACAAGAATCGATACTTCACCAATATAGACATCTAAATCATAAAATGAATATACACAAATAAAAGAGTTGAACTCAATACCTTATTTAAAATGAATCAAACATATACCACTTGAACCAATCATTCATTGATAAAATATACTTTAATATTAAGGAATTAATATATTTTTTATTATAAAATTATTATACAAATTGATATTTTTTATCATTAAAATTCCGAGGCTTTTAGAAATATATCTATGAAAAATGTAGATAAAAAAATTATTCATGTAATTAATGAATAACTTTAACTAAAAATATTCACCCAACTTTAATATATATGTTCCAAAACTTCAAAGTTTATATTTTTTATATCATTTTAATTATTTACATGAAGCATCATTGTATAAATCATAAGATTAAAATTTTAAATAACACAAGGATTAAGAATTTATATGAAAATATATAATATTTAAATTATAAGAATAAACATTTATATTATACACAAAATATGTTTTAGTATATTAATCAAAATAATAAATAAATAATTTTAACCTAATATTGATTGTACACAAAAAGAAACCATTATTAATTGAAATTTATCTGGGTGCTTGGACACCACTCTATCGGTGATTTTGAATTGTCTAAAGATTCTAAACCTTAAAATAAAATTTATCTATAAAAAAATGATGAGAGATATGATATTGAGTAATGTAATGAAATGAGAAGAGAGAAATAGGAAAAAAATATAAAAATAAAAAAATCAATATTTGGAAAAAAAAACTTAAGGTTGTTATTTTAATGTCATTTAAGGTGCCATTTATGGTACACAAGTTTAAAACTTGTGTACCGGTACACAAGTATTTCTGTGTACACGTGGCAGTGTTGAGTAACCGGTAAACCGACAAGGCGGGGGCAAATTGCAAAAAAACCTTCATTTGGATTTTATTTGGTTTTGAGATGCTTAATGAGTAAGTTATTTTGAGGAGAGGGGTTGAGACTGGGAACGACGCCTTCGACAGGTGATATCGTTCTCGTGCACGTCGTTTGTGGAACCGGTGTGGTGGTCTATTGACGGTGGATTTGTCGCGCGATAAGAGACAGACAGCGGCAGCTTTGCTGCTTGTAACCTTCCCTTACCCTTTGCTGCTTGTAAAATATATTGAGACAACCAACGCCGCCGTCAAGGCTTCGATGGTAATCCATTAAATGAAATCTTGTCAATAATATAATTAATAACACTCCGATATCACAACAAATCCACATTTTCATTAACCACCATAACTCATTAACTAATATTTCCCAACTAATATTAATATTTCCACACAAATCATGCCTTCAATTCAGCTGCCCCAACGTCGTTCATCCGTGCCCCCCGGTTCCCCATTATACGCAAAATTGTATCATCGAATTTCTCAAACAAGATATTTAGCACCTTATAACCCATTTAAACAAAACCATTTACTATTCATATGTATTTACTCACTTCATTCTGAAAAAGAAAACTACAGATTCCCTAAAATCGATCTCCACGACCTGCTACTCGTACCCATTCCCTGACATTTCTTCCTTTACTAAATGTAAAACACTTTTATGCAAAAGGACCCCTTAGCAAAAACAATTATTCATTTCACGGACTTACACCATAAAATGCACCGGTTAATCCTTGCCATCCGATTTCCATTGCTCAAAATCAAGGGTCAGAAATACTTGTGTACCGGTACACAAGTTTAAAACTTGTGTACCGTAAATGGCACCGTCATTTAATCTTATTTCATAATAATATTTTGTTGCACAATATTGGAAAGTCAAGCCTCTAAGGATGACCCAACATGAGTAACGGGCTTTTGTGACTTGTGCTAAAAAAAACTCTAAGGGTTATTTGGATTTGTAAAATAAAAGTTTAAACCTACTTTTTTATAGGTGGCCTAATTTTTTTTATGAATTTTACATATTTTTATAAGTTTTTATGAGCTTTAATTGGAGCATGTTTTATTAATCAGATTAAAAACTTAGGAGTTATTCATATTTTTTAAAAAGGTACTTTAAACCCTGTATTTTTGTGCTTTTTATATACCAATTATTAGATTGGGCTAACCTTTTGGACGGACGCACCGCAACATTGCAAAATTTGAAATCAGGCTTTTGTGACTGAAATTTTATATTTGATTTTGAAATGTTTCCTTCACTTTTCTTTTTACATTTTTTGGTTTGAAACCACAGTTATCCTTTCATTCTTTTTTTTTTAGCATTGGGGCTTTGTAATCGTAAGCATAAATAAGACAGCAAACAACTTATGAATAAAAGAAAGGATTTATTAGGAAGTGTGGGTTAATTTATGTGATCAGTACATCCATAATACTATATGCTAAGGAAATAACTTGTTTTTTTTAATACAGGGGACAAAACATGAAAGAAGGAATCTGAATAGAACTTTCTGAAATCTTCAACCTTTCCCCATTGTTCACAAGTTGCCGTTGCTATGATTTGTGACATTCTTTTCCACGTCCCCCATTTCCAAGTCCACCTTCTCTAAGTTACCCTTTTCCTTTTCCTTATTTGCTTCTTCCACCACAACACTCCCTTTCCGTATTTGCAGTGTAGCACAAGCTGGAGAATGCTCAACGGAGTTCCAATCACACTTGGCCCCTGTAACCGTCCAAAAAAATATCAGTAACTAATCAACAACACTTTCTTTAATTTCCTCAGATTAATGTGATTATGATTATGATTAGAGAGATTATGATACATACCGCAACAAATACATCACGGATGAGAATTCCATAAGTCAACCAGAGTGCACTCGCCAAAAATGTGCACAATGATAACGGTAGAGGCATGAATTCCACACTCTTGGTTTGTATAACTTTCTTCTGCAACAATCAAAATTAAAAACCGTTACAACCGCTTCTAATTGAACTCATCATTTTCCCCCAATCTCTATTCTAATTACTGAAATTCTGTTCCTCTGTTTTGCTTTTCTTTATCAGTTTGCAATTAACAGCAAGAAGATCAGAATATATGCAAGAATAACAATTGTTTTTTTTTTTCAATTGAAGAGATCGAAATGAGTGACTCACCATTACAACGAGAGGAGATCCGTACATTGCAACAGAGACACCTAAGCCTAAGCTACCAACGAGTAGCTTTCGGTGACGACTATCATGGAAAGCAAAAGCTGAAACTGCAGCAGTTATGCAGAACACAAGCAGAACTGGTATTGTAGTCATGGCTACCTTCACCTGCAAATGATGCAATATATTATTAATTTATGCATCTCACAACAGAAATCATGTGTCTCTTTCCACCTATGTAATTGTGCGCTAGCTTAGCATCGCATGCGTGCAAGTAAAAAACAGTAACTGTTGTTTTTCTCTCTGCAATTATTTGATGCAGAACAGATGGAAATGCTTTGCAGTTTTGCACTCAACAATCTCAAACCTACAGTTATGTTTCTCAACTCACATTTTTCCTCCTCCTTTCCTTATTTTATAATTTTATAGTTAAAAAAATATATACATAATATTATAGAAAAAAATTTCAAGTTTCATCCATGAAAGTAGTCCTTCTTGAGCCAAAGCAAATACTAATTTTCATAAAAAAAATTAAAAATAATGTTACTGCTTGTCATTTTTTCTGTAAGAAAGTTGTAATAAATGAAAACTTGTGTGTAAATCAGTGGTATTGCTGGTGTTTTGATTTTGATTCAAAACAAGGTGCCACATTTTCAAAAACTTGTAACACATGAAGAGAAGAACTTAAAAAAAGAGGATGGAGCATATAGCTTACCTTTCCTTTAGCTGAGGCATACCAGAAATAAATGAGAACATAGGATAACTCAAGGACAATCCCAACTCCATTAACTGTGACCAGAGGGAAATTTTCCCACTTGTAGCTTACAACAGGCAAACCGTACCAAGTAAAGAGGAGACAGTTTAAGAGTCCAATGATGTAAGGAATGCATGAAAACTCCTCTGTGCTTTTCTTCCTTATAACCCTTTTAAAAGTAACCCTGTACATAAAAAGAATTAAATTTAATTCAACATTTCTAAAAGGAAGAAGATGAAAAGTAGCAACTGATCTGAGTACTAGAATAATGGGGTACATAACATACATTGGTGCAGCATAAAGTGCTACTGAGGCAGCATTGCCTGCAAGAAATTAAAACACAAAAAATGAGTCACTTTATGTTTGTTAAAGGCTCAATGTGATGAGTAATAATATTCCTAAGGAGATAAGCTTAAGCTAAGCTAAGGAATGAACAAAAAAAGTACCAAGAACAGCAACAGCCAAGCGAAGGCTCTCTGCCATTTTTAGTTCTTTGATGAATGCTTAGAAGATGAATATTGTTTGACACTGAGAAGAGAGTTGAAATGCTCTATTATAGCTGTTTGGGACTACTATTGGACGCGTAGTAGCAAACTTAAAATATAATATAAGAAATAAATGAAAACAGTAAAGAAACTTAGGGGGAAAAAAAGTAAAAAAAGGAAGAAAGAAGTGCTGTCTATATCTTTAATAAACATGTGGATGGCTGGATGCAAAACTTGGTTCAAGTTGAGAAGCTTTCTATCAACTTGCTCAATATAACAGTCTTGTTCTAATTCCCACCATAGACCGCCTCCTTTAATTTTTTTTCTCCAGTTTTAGAGGCTTATGTTATGGGAAGCAAAGAGAAAGAAACAATATTTGCCATAAACTCTGATGTTGGATGCCTTCATTTTTGACATATTTCTTGCGTGTCACTTAATATTTCATGTTATCTAATATTTTGGCTAAGTCCCTTTGTTTTTTTTTTGTTTTATAAAAAAAAATATACAATTTATGAAGTGCCTTCTGCTTTTTCTGTTGGTGAAGCATTATAGATACCAATAATGCATATTAAAACAATACTGAAATGATCTACTCTTGATGACGTGGCTTCCATTTTGCAGAGATATGAAAATTTATTTGGCAAGCCGCATGTTAAGTTTGGAATTAGATTTTCCTAAAGTAAGGAATATACCTTATTATCTAAGGTATTGAGTGTGAAATTATAATTATCAATAAAATTAATAAAATAAATTTTATCAATTTTATATATAATATATTATTATTATAATTTTGATTAAATTTTTAATTAATTAGTATTGTAACTCTGAGTCTGTGACATACGAAGCTAAACATTAAGTGTGTATTGCTTTATCATTCCCAAGTAGCAGAATTGATTCTCAGATAATTGAAAAAAATTGATGTCATTGAACGTGGCTTGAGATGTGTGCTAAGGAGCTTCCCGAAAATAAATAGACATTAAGTTGATTGATGGACACATTATTTCAAACTTTAATTCATCAATCGTGATGTTGAAAAATATTTCTTTTGAAGAGATTTTTCTTCCCCACATAAAATAAAAAGAAAGTAAAAATTAATAAATATATCTAAAAAAGATTTATTAGAAATTCAAATATAAATTTAAATAAATATAATTGAGAATTGGCTAATAAAAATATAATTTAATAAATATACACTATCAATATAAAAATTATATAATAAATGTTACTAGATTTATTATTGAGTTTAATAACAGATATGATGTGATATTTATTAAGATTAGATGCTATATTTATTAAATGATATAATAACATAATATTGGATGATAATATAAATTTTTTAACATTTTTTTGTATATTTATTAGACTCATGAAAAATAATATAAGAGAATCATACTTTGATCATATGTTAAGGTTTTAGACAAAAATTATGTGATGTCATGTCACATTTTACTGTAGGGAGCTGTTGCTTAACCCTCCAACAGTGCTTGGGATGAAGTTTTTTCTTTTCATTATCGCTTGTCCATGAGGTGTGAAATCCTATTGATAATTTGATCGCAATATATTATTACCACACATCGTTTGTTTTGGATAGCCGACAGTCTCAGTATCAGATTCACCAATCCATTTTTTCTTTTAAAAGAAAGAAAAAATAGTAGAAGATATCAATTAGATTTTATAATGACATAACGAATTAAGTGATCTGTTTGGCAGCAGAATATAGAATTTTATCATTCTCATTAATGCATCATCAAGATTTCTTTGAACCCTTGGAAGAACAATTCCTAATCTGTGGAGTAAATCTCCTCTAACCTAAGGAATTTAATGCTGTACATTTCACACACACTCATCACCTGAATTCTATTTCATTCCAATTGCTGATCCGGAAAGAAGGTTATCTTGTTGATGGTGATGCCTTAAGATTTATGAGAGAAAAAATTATAGCAACCATTAAAATTAAGTTAATAGAGGTTAATTAGTTCAAAAAGGTTATATAGCAACCACTAAAATTTTATGTTAATTAATCCGTTATTTTTTATTTATTTTTGTTATTCTATGTGTCTTGTCATGATTATAAGTTATTTGAACGTAATTGTTTTTTATTAGAATCTTCCTAAAAATAGCCGGGGTTTAATCCTCAAATTTAGGTAATGGTTAGGTAAATTCAGACCCAACTTTACAGGTAAAATTTATTTGGGGTCACGTTTCACTTCCACAGTAACCCATCATTGTTTGATGAACTTAATTGCTAATTGTATGCTAAGCATGCATTATTATTATTATCATACCGGAAAATTCAATATCCTGAAGCTCAAACACAGCAATTGCGTTTGTGATGTCTTTTGCTTGTTTTGCTTGTGCATTGGCTTGGGGATGATGTTACTCAAGTAGGCAAAAGGAATCTTAATTTATTGACTTGGATAGGTTGTGACATAGCTGGCGCCGCTTGTGCATACACATGTTTGTTTCACCAGCAGCTGGCTCAAGGGTCATTTTAACAGCAACACTTTTTTGACTCGATGGGCCATACACGGTACAACTTTTTGCCCAGTTCAGGGAAGGGAGGGTCTCTTATCAGATGTAACAAAAATTGGCCGATTGATGCAATATCCACTTTAAACTTTTTGATGGTTAGTGTAGACCATTCGTTAGTGTATCACTCTTGTACAGGTGGAGGTGCTTATAGCTTATGCATATTTCGGTGTGTGAGCTTAGCTTAGCTCCTTGGATGGATCCACTGCAACACATACTATGTTTTACCCAATAAAGTCATCCCTACACATAGAATAGAATGCGGTCCTCACCCAATTAAGAGAAACATTTCACTCGAATTCTGTTTCTTTCATGTCACGCCCTTTGATTATATTAGTTAATTTGTGCATGATGTTGCAGGGAAAGTAGAAAATCATCCGAATATATAGCTTCTAAATATAATAATAAGAACTTAATTTTCAGAGTCTCGAGCCGATTCCAATCTTGTCATTAATTTATTTGAAAAAAAAATCCCCTCTAGAAATATTATGATTATTTTAATTATCCTCAATATTTTTTTATAATTAAATCTTAATTTTTCAAGAGATAGAAAAAAAAATTAAAATCTATAGCTGAAATGAAAGGACTCCGTACGTGGAGGAAGGCAGAACTATCCTTTAGTTGTGATGTGTGTGGACTCTGATTTCCCATAATTGTAAAAAGGCCCATCAATTTCCATCCATTCTTTTTAAGTCTACATGTTAACTAACGTGACCCAACAAAATCTTATCTTGCATTCCATGATAAAGTTTACTTTACATGGAAACCCCACAATTACTTTATATTTATTAAGATGAATCGGAAGTCATTAATTTTGCAAATGATGAAGGAGCCAATAATTAAGATATGGACATGCTTCTTGTATTAGAAAGCATACAAAAAAGTAAGTAATTAATACACCCATAATATTGACACCTGCATCGCCATATCCATGCAGGTGCAGGCACACGTGTGTGCTGGGTAAATGGCAATATGGTCCAAAAAAAAAAATCCATGCCTTCCATTAGTTTAATCAAGCCATTTAACAAATGTTTATTTGATATTAATGATTTCAATTAGTTTGTAGACTCTGTTAACGAGGTTGATTCAAGTGGTACATACTTGATTTTCCTTAAACAATGTCTCAAGTTCGAATCTTGTGGATGGAAAAAATCCCTGCGAGAATTAGGATTGTGTGCCATAAAGGATACATGTGGTTAAAAATTGTAGACTCTATTTGAAGTAGTGTTGGATGATAGTAATTAAGGAGGTTCATCATCTTTTTATTACAATTTATTTTCAGTATGATCAATCACTTTTGTGTATCATGACATATTTTTTTAGTTCTTATAAATTAAATAAATAAAATTAATTTATGTACTTTGCTTGGATTTTAGCTATATTGGGTGGTTTTTGGGCTCTCTTTTATTATGGCTTAAATACATTTTTTGTCCCTATACTTTTGTAGATGGTGATTTTGGTCCCCCTAGTTTTAATTGCTCAATTTTGGTCTCTATACTTTTGTAAATTGTTGATTTTGGTCCCCCTAGTTTTAATTGCTCAATTTTGATCATTCTTCTTTAAAAATTGAACAAATCTAATCCTACTACTAGCCTCCCATTAAATATTTAGCAGAGTTTGTTGACATGCGTTTAATTTTGTGACATGAAAACTATCACATGACAAAGATTATTATTTAATTTTATCTCTTAATTTTTTTAAACGAAAAATCAGAGCTTGCAGATTTCAGTTAGCTTTTGATTTCATTTTAAATTACATTTCATGCCCGAATGAGATTTTAGTTCGCTTGGTTGATGGCTTGAAGCAGACCTGCAATTGTTTTAGTTTTAGGACTTGTATTTGCTTTATTGATTTAAGAAATTGGAGTGTAGTAGTGAGATTTTGTTTTCACATTGTATTAAATTATGCAGAATCTGGTTTTATTTTGTTTTTTCGTTTAAAAAAAATTAAGAGATAAAATTAAATAATAATTATTGTCATGTGATAGTTTACACATCATACAATCAAATCCATGTCAGCAGACTCTACTAAATATTTAATGGGAGGCTAACGATAGGATTAGATTTGTTCAATTTTTAAAGAAGAGAGACAAAATTGAGCAATTAAAACTAGGGGACCAAAATCACCCATTTACAAAAGTATATGGACCAAAATTGAGCAATTAAAACTAGGGGGACCAAAATCACTCATTTATAAAAGTATAGGGACCAAAAATGCATTTAAGCCTTTATTTATCTTTTCCGGTCACAATGAAACTTTGTAGGGTAGGAGCATCCCCTGTATTTCTCTTTAATTATTTTTTATTTATAATAAAAATTATAAATAATAAAGCATGTATATTATATAAATATAATTTAATTATAAAAGTATAACAACTTAAAAAAACAAAATTATTAAATTAATATTTGTTTAAATATTTATTATTTTAATAATTATAATTTTTGGAATTCGATTTTTTTATCTTTTTTTAATATTAATTATGTCATTAATAGGTATTTATTAGAATTTAATAAATGTTTAAGGCAAAGTGCTAGTGATGAGAGAACAATTATAAATAAGTAAAAGCTGAAAACAAACATTTAGTCAATAATAATTAGGAAAATGTTAACGAGTGCCCTAAGGGCACTTGTTAAGAAACCAAAAGTAGAAAATTTTTATTGGAGTGTGGGATGTTTAATGTCATTGATGCAATCAATACTGTGTTTTCCAATAAAACCTTCTCTTTGTGGATCCTTAACCGGTGCCTCGTTAGCAGGAATTATTATACTAATAATAATAATACTTAGAGTATCTTGGATACGCTTTTCAAAAACAACTTTTGAGAAAAGAGTTCCTTTTTAAATTAAAGTTACTTTTGGATAAATTATTTTTGCTTATTTTGGTCTATGGATAATACTTACATAAATATTTATTCAAAAGACAAGTGGTGTTTGGATATAATTGGATAAGTCTTTTTAAATGATAAATTACTAAAAATGACATGTTTTTAATATTATTTTTTTAAATATTTAAAAATTAACTAAGACAATAAATTTTAATTCTTTGCTTTGTTCTTTTTTTAAAAAATTAAGCTATTTTATAAATGAATTTATTTTTCCAAAAGTTGTTATTTGAAATTAATTTCTTTATATTTTATGAATTTTTGGCACAAAAATAATAAAGACATTATTTTTTAATGATAAATTAATTTAATTTAACTATCCTATATGTAATAATAACTTCAAATTTTCAATATTATTAATCTTGTAATAGTATCGTTTATATATCATTAATATTAACTATAATATGTTGTAAGATGCATCCAAATCATGAACATATAACCACGTAACATATAAAATAGAAAAGAGATCTTCAATAAAGTACTACAATGCATTTTTTTAAAAAATAGTGAAATTAAACTTGTGTAGGAAACATATTCTTAATAGAGTCTCTAATTTGCTCCATTTGTAAAGAACTTTGAGCATTAGGTTCCTCCCAAGTTACAATGCTATTCCCGCATTAGTTTCCTCTCCATGATCATTGTCTCCGTCAAATGTATCAAATTCTTCATCATTTCTATTAGTTCTTCTAATAAAGTTATGTAAAGTCATTGCAAGCATTAATGAACACCTTGTGTCTTCAACTCAAAAGGAGGCATATTAATTACCTGATATCTTCCATCTTGCTTGTTGCAACAACCAAATTAGCGTTCAGTAGTATTTTGAAGATTAGAATGATATATAATAATTGAAAACTTCAAGTCTCCCTCTTATTCTTGGGCCATTACTGAATTGTGGAGATAATATACCCGTTTTTCCTGTATGACCCTAAGTAACCCGAAAAAAAGTAGGGTGGCCACATCAACAAGATAATATTTACCTATAAAATAAATATTATCATATTTAACACGGTTTATAAATGTTATATATATATATTTATAATTTATAATATGTAAAAATTACTTACCTTGAGGAGGATATGGAAATGCAATGCAGATCACCTATGTAAGCCTACATAAATATCCTAGTATCATGTGCAGAACCCTCCCAACTTGCCCAGGACATAGGTGAAACACATGTTGAAATTACAAACCGCCATGGCATTTGTGGTAGTATATCCTTTCCGGCCAATGGGCCTGTTTGGTTTGCATTTTCGTTTCCTGTTTCCATTTTCTGTTTCCTGTTCCTGAAATTTTACAAAGGAAAAACTGGAAATGCTGGAAACAAAAATTTGCTGTTTCCAGCATTTCCAGTTTTTCCTTTGTAAAATTTCAGAAAACCAGGAAACAGAGTGAAAACAGAAAATGAAAACAGGAAATATTTTCGTAAACCAACATGCCCAAGTTGCTTGAAGATGGGGAGAAACACAAATCCGTTATGCGAGCATCAATACAATCCTTGAAAAAAGGGATAAATTACATCATTCCTGATCTTAGCAAGAGTTTCCACAATTGATCAACATGTCTAATTATGTCCCAAGTTACAATGTTGGGGCCTGTTTGGTTTATGAAAATATTTTCTGTTTCACTCCGTTTCCTGTTTGTTGAAATTTTATAAAGGAAAAACTGAAATGCTGGAAACAGCAAAATTTTTGTTTTCAGCATTTCCAGTTTTTCCTTTGTAAAATTTCAGAAAACAAGAAACAGAAATGGAAACAGGAAACGAAAATGCAAACCAAACAGACCCTAGATCCCGCCTTAGTTTCCTCTAAATTACAAACATAACTTGGTTCACCCCAACATGTATGGAAAGTAAAGCAATCTGCTCATGAACTTCCACATGTTGCAGTTGGCTTCAAGTTCAAGTTGAAAATCTACCTAAAAGCTAATAAACTAGCTAAATTTCATTGAATTTTTTTTATACAAAATTAACTAAGAAATGTAAAATGATAGATGAGGTTATTATTAAAAAATGAATAAATAATGATGAGTGAGGATTATTGCGGGATAAAATTATAAACATTTCAGCTAGTAATTTAAAAAATGATTTTTTTTTAAAAAAAGTTACCTAAAAAATTAACTTACAAAATACTAATAAATTATATGTATAAAATCGTGCCTAAGATCCCCGATGTAGTGGCCTAAGTGGATATTGGGCCGTTTGTTATATTTTTTTTATAGAAAATCATTTTTAATTAAAAACTTATTTAAAATTTTATGATAACTGGATACTTTTTTAATAAAAGAAAAATATAAAAATAATTTTAGTATTTCTCTCAATAGATAAATAGAGTATACTTATAATTTTTTTTTAAAAAGTATATCACAAAAACATTTATTTCAAAACGCACTTTTAGTTGAGCTTTTAAGAATTTTTTTAGTGTAAAATTTTAAAAAGGTTTTTTGGAAAAAGGTAAAAAGATCTTTCATTTTTAGATGAAATTTTCTCATTAATGTTTGAACAGCTAACAACTTCTTTACTATAAAATAAGAAACCTTCTTCTTTTTCTTTTTGACGGAAAAAATAAGAAACCCTCTTCATAAGAACGATGATTAATCTTTTTATTTTTATAAAATACCAAACACAGTAAAATACAACAAACAATTTTTCCTTAAAATACTTTTTCTTTTATAGAAAACCACATAAAAAAGCTAAAAAAAATGGTACGATCGAAAATAAGCCACTCAGTACTTACTCACTTGTGTAACCACAAGTATCAAGCTCCAAACACAAGTATGTGTGAAGCCGATTTGATATTAATTAACTAAAGTAAAGAATATACATCATGATGAAGTTGGCTTTCGACATAATTTTTTTTCCCACAAGACTCAAACCAAATACAGTAAAATTAAGCATGCACCATTTAAATCAATCCAATTGATTGATTGCAAACAGAATTATATGTGAAGCGAAATCGTTATCAGCTAAAGCAAAGCCGGGTTACCTAACTCCATTTTCTGATCAATGCCATATGGCAACAACACTAATGCTCCTCTTATAGTGCATATTATGTACTTATCCTATTGGCAGACATTTTATATGGCTCGCATTGTATGCAAAATATTATGTAGGTCATTAATGTCTGGTGCGGAACTAACTTAAGGATATTGTTAGAAAAAAATAGGAAAAATCAAATAAATCAAGCATGATTCACCAGAAACTAAAAGGCTAAAAGCTACTGCTTATTATGATAGGATAATCATGTTGGTTGGGAAAAAGGAAAGGCATTTAGAAAGTTAAGGAAGAAGCACGAAACGCAAAGAAAATGACAATAAAAAAGAGAGAGAAGTGCAACTTATATTTGTACAATAATGTGAGAGAGAGATAAATATATATAGCTTCCATTTCTCTCTATATACTCGTTTTCTCCGGTCCATGTGAGACTCATATAGGGGTGTGTTTCTATCTTTTCTATTGGAAAAATCCAGTAACCAACCGAAGAGAGATCCCTATGAATAAAAGAAAGAATGTGTATAGTGTATAGGAAATGTCATGAAGAGAGAAATAGTGTATTGCATGAGTTGATGAATATGTTGGTTGTATGAATAATATCTCTAAAAAAGGAATGTCACGACAAATATCAAAACAACAAAAAAATGACACTGTTTATAATTAAAACTTGGTCTGCTATATTTAAGTACAAATATATACTTTGAAATAAAAGTATAATTTTTTTAACTAGTACATGAAAAAATAGTTTTTTTTTTAAAAGTTATCTCAAATAACTTCTTAAAAAAGTCCATAACTACTTAAAAACCCGCCTTACGAAATACTGATAAAATAAATGGTTTCAACTTCTAATTTTAATTTTCATCTAGCTGAAACGTCTTATCTGGTATAACATTTTATTTAAAATTGACTAAAGAAGTTTAAATATTGATTAAAAAATTAAATTAAGAAAGTAAAAAATCTATTTATAGTAATTATATTAATAAAAGATATTATTTTAATTTCATATAAAAGTTTAGAAAATATATTAAATAAAATAGAAAAATATGTGAACAGAGAAATATCAATTATTATAAGATTCAAAATGCTATTAGCAACTAACAAGGGTTAATTCAAGTAATACATACTTTAACATACTTTGACGTGATTAGTTTTAACAAGAATATAAGTAGTAATGCTTGTTTCTTCTACCAAAATATTATGACATTAATTTTAACAAGTGAGTGTAAATATTCAGTTCATTTTATCTGTCATTTAAGAGAGTAATTTTTATTTTATATGTAATTTTGTATTTTTTTAATTCTATCACTATTTTATTATGTCCTACTAAATAGAATGAGAGTGAGTATTAGAAAAATAGTATTTTTCTGTGTTTTCCTAATTTCATAAAAATATAGTTTAAGACCTATTTTTATAAATAATATATTAAATAAAAAATATATCAGATTAATTAATTAAATCATATTAAATAATAAATTAAATGAAAATTAAGTAAAATTATATGCTTGCAAGAGAAAATTGAAAACAATTAAAAATATATTTAATTATCCAGGGTCGGCCCTAGCATAAGGCCACAAAGGCAATTTCTTTAGGCCCCCAAAATTATTTAGTTAATTTAGGCCTCAAAAATATTTTTATTTGTTGATTTTTTTAAAAAAAAAAGTCTTCAAAGGAATTAATATTAGGAGTGAATAGTTTTCTATAAAAAATAAGGTTCCTCATCTTACAACTCTCTCTCAATTAGTAATTATTTTATTAATTTTATTTGTTGAATTTTATATTTTATTAATAATAATTAAAAATCATTTCCTTATACAATCTTAACTATATCATTTTTATACTTAATATTTTCAGTTATCTTAGGAGTATTAATAAAATAAGAATATTACCATGCCATTGCATAGGTGATTAAAATACTAGTTATTATTTAATTTTATAAACGTCGAAAAGTATTAAAGTGAGTAAAATTATGATTACTTTAAATATTGATGATTTAGTAATAAAAATTTGACAAAGATCAATAACGTCTCAACAAATATTAAGTGAATTAATTTATTATTAAATAAAATTTATTAAGATAATTTAATAAATAAAAAAATCTAAAAGATAAATTTATAAGAAATTTTAAATTTTTTGATAAAATATTTTAATTAATTTTAAAAGTCTCAATATTATAACTCACTTTAGGTCTAAATAAACGTTGGATCGGCCCTGTAATTATTTTAAATTCTTAATATCTTAAAGAGTGAATGAATCTGTCACTATTAGTAGTGGAAAATAACTCTTTCTCTAATTAGTAAGGGTTATTCCCTCCATAAAATATTAGATCAATTAGGGGGAAAATTCTTAATGAATTTTTTAGAGAGAGAAATGCATTCATCACTATTAGTGACGAAAACGTATTCCCTCTATAATTAGTGAATGATTATTGCCTTCGTAAAACACTGGATCATTTAGTGATTGAGGAAAATACATTTGTCATTATTAGCAACAAAAACAAATCATCTCTCTAATTAGTGAGACATTATTTTCTCTCTTAAACAATAGACCAAACAATGAGAAAATTTGTGAGAAAATTTTCAGAGATGGAATCAATCTGCCTTAAAATTTCCTTTCTTGAATTTTTACTGGGGAACTAGTGAGTAAAACTTATTGAGAGATTTTTTTTCCTCTAATTCGATCGCTAAACTAATTTTTTTTGTGATGTTCTTCCACTTATTTGTCAAAAAGTCCATGGCCTTTTAGAGAGGAATTCATTCCCCTCTCTAGATTTCACCGCTAAAAATAGATTTTCTAATAGTATACACTTATCCGGCCGGAAAATAATTCATGAATTAAAGTTACTACTCAAACACGAGTACTTTTTAACATATAGGTACGGGGATAAAGTACTACAATACCCTAAACCTGATTTTTGTTACCCTATTTTTCACTATTGAGGAGAGATAATATAAAATAAATAAAGGGTATAGTAGAAAATTTAAAAAAAATTAAAAAACTAAAATATTAATTGTATTTTTTAATTTGCGTTTTTTCTCACCTATATGGATAGATAAATAAAAATAAAACGTACGTAGTATGTAGTATTATTTTTATTCTAATCCATTTAAAAAACTAATAACTAAAACAACAATGATCAAATACAAAAGATAATATATTTTAAAATTTAAATAATAAATTTTAAGAATAAAAAATTTGATATACAAAATATGATTAATATATTTTTTAACATTTACACGAAATTTGTAAAGGATAGTAAAACTTTTATATAAAAATATTTTTTAATCAATATTTTTAAAAATTGATCAAATAATTGAAAACATAGTAACAAATTTTTAATTTATTATTTGATTGATTTATTTTATTAATTAAAATAAAATAGAAATTTTTTGTGAAGTAATGTGTGACTTTTATTAGTCTATGAATTGATGAAAGGGCTTCATTAGCTAAGATCTTTTACATTTAAAAATAAGGACTCATTTAATATATAATACTCCTAATATATTATAAATGCTTGAACTTTTTATTTTATATAAAGTTAAATAATTCTATAATTAAGGATTCGGATTTGATGTATAATAGAATAAGACTTAAATAATTCTATAAATTTAAACTTTAATGTTAGAATGAAAAAGAAAATGTTTGGACATTTTTTAGGACAAAAAAAGAAAATAAAGTTCAAGAAATGGTCACGGGTTGAAATTTCTGGAATTCCAGCAGCCGAAATGTTAATTTTGAGGACTATGTTGGCCAATTTGTCAACTTCCTAGTGTGTCTTAAAAAATTCTTGCTAGTATGTAAGAATCAGTACTTCAATCTGTACGACACTCCTCTTGGTCACGTGCTTTCAGCTTTTCATATCCCTAGCCAGATTGCAACTTATTCATTTATAAATTCGCAATCAATTAATTAGTTATTATTTCCAAACACCCCAATAGCACCCTCAAAAAAAAAAAAACCAATGACGTCGTGAGGTAAGCCAATGATTGCAAAAAGAATTACTACTATACAATGTCTTAATCAATGGTCTCCTACAACTCATACTTAATTATTAGATTGTTACGCGGTTTGGAGAAAGCGATTGTACGTTTTACACAATGAGGAATTGATGATTATTTGAATAAAATTTCTTCTTTCTTTTATACGTTTTAAAGTAAAAATTATTCATCTCAATAAAAACTTAATAATTATAAGAAAAAAATTACTACATAAAAAGATACTTTTTCACAAAAAGATATATAATTTTCAATTTAAAATAAAAAATAGACCAAAAGATTATTTAATTGATTTAAATGAATATGTATTCTTAAATGGAATTTTTTTACAATATTTATTTTAGGGTTAAATATGTTTTTGGTTTCTCAACATTATAAAATTTGATTTTGGTCTCTCATTTATTTTTGTTAGAACCACAGGCAACACTAGAAGGGGGGGTTGAATAGTGTTTTAGACATTTTAAGACAATTTTGGAATTCTTTATTTTAAATCAATCACGTTAAGTGATCATTGTGCAAACCAATCTTAAGATCAGAGTTATTTTAAATACATGCGGAATATATGAAAGATTTAGATTAAAAAAAAAACTTTCTCTTACACTTAAGATATTTTGATTTTAAACAAACTTCTCTTAGTGTCTTCTGAAGAATATTACTAAGAGTACCTTCAGAACTGTTTCTGAAATACTTTAGATGATCAGAGACCATCTATATCATGTGTCTGAATTGAGTTCCTGTTGGGCTCACTTCAGACAGATATTTCAGACATCCCTCTGAATATATTCTTCTATAATACTTCAACCTACACTAGAGACGTTTTAATGTTACATTTGTATGAAAACTTGTTTTATTGAAATCCTTGAGTTAAGCTTGTTATGAAAAGTAATTTTCAATCCCTAACGTAAATATGAAAACTGTAAGTAAAAGAGATTAAGAGAAAGAAAACTTAGACACAGAATTATCCTGGTTCACCCACAAACCCCGTGAGCTACATCCAGTCCCAGAGGCAAACCACCACTGGATTTCCACTATCTGAAACCACAGATACACATGTTAACCTCTCCAGGCCAACACAACAAGTATTCTTTTCTATCAAGCCTCTTCAGGCTCTACCACGAGTATTCTTTCTTCCACCAAGCCTCTCCAGGCTCTCGGACACTTAACTAAGTGTAGAGTATTACTACTCAATCTAAGCTAGATGTTCGCTAGAACCTCTCAACTCAGATTCTTCTTGTACATAGAGATTACTGAGTACATACTCAGGATACAGTCATTACAAAACTAAGTACAAGGATAGACAGTGATACAAGTGTTTGAATTAAGTACAATCCCTGTCTTTTCTATGAGGAATACATCCTCTGAGAGTAGGCTAACTAAGATATGAAATTAAGCTCCAGCCTTATTCTCCAACCATTGGTTTCCATGGGCTACATTCTCACCCGTATCATTGGAATACCAAGGTATCTTCAAAGCTTCAAACCGTACCCAGTTTGATAGTCATTTGTACAGCATGATTGCCTTCCCGACAACCAACTTACTTGATCAACAGACCAACTGTACAATCTAACTAACTGACCAGCTGATCAGTAGCCCGATTGAGAATTAACTCTCTGATCAATTGTTGTTGACATTTTCATGATGTATTTAAGCTCGAGTCAACTCTTGTTAACTGTAAGACACTCAGCCTAGTTAACAATTTTCATGCTGATTGATTTTAAGAACCTTCTTGAAAAACAATCCCAATTGATCCAACTTGGTTGATCATTCTGACCAACTTGGTTGCAACAGCAGCTGCATGGTTGTTTCCAACAACCTGATTGATTGTTGAGGACAACAACAATGGCTTGATTGATTTTCCAACCAACCAGCTTGGTTGTTCACCACAACAACAACAACTTCTTCTTGAGGCTATTATATGTTCTGCTTGAGTATAGCCGTTGAAGATAATTCATAATACCGTTGAGCTTTTGATGATGTGGCTCATATAGCCGTTGTGTAATAGCTTCTCAAACGGTTGCTTCTCCTTAAGCATATTGAGTGTTCAGAATACTCCCGTTCTGACACTTCTGTTGATGAGCTCTGTTTTGAGAGATGTGATGATTATGTGTATTCTCTCTCTTGAATTCTTTTTGCTTTCTTGCATCTGTTTTATCCAGCTTGCATCTGCTTGCTCCAGCTTTGCATTATCTTGCATCTGCTTGCATATGCCTTTATCTGTTTTGTCCAGCTTGCATCTGCTTGCTTTCTTCTGCTCTGTTCCTTTAAGAGATTTTCTTGATATTCTTCTGCTAACTTCTACGTTCATCTGCTTTCTTCAGATTTCCTCTGATTTTCTTGAGAGTATATATGAGTAGGTATCCGTTGAATTTGTCTTTTTGCTTATTCTACATATACTCCTTTTTCATTTGCTCCTGACACCATTACTTCTTTGAATGAGATGTCTTGACCAATAGTCGTTGTTTGCAGATTCCTCTTTTGAGATTTAGATAAAGATGTTGAATTGAATATATTTTATTCAAACATCTTCCTTGTTGCTTTTGCTTAGTCTCCTGAGCTTTTCTTCTACTCTGTTCCAGATTGCACAAATGAAGAAATGTCTCGTTGAAATATTATCGTTTAGAGATAGCAAATAGTCTTCTTTTAATCCGTTGTGAGACACGCTTCTTGAAAGTTCTGACATAGTACAACGTTGGTGCTGCAGTAAGCTGCCACCGTTGTTGTTGCAACTGTTGCAGAGGTTTCCTCAGTGGTGTATGAACTTTAAAGGCACCAGGAAAGGTCTCTGTGTTTGTTGCCATAAATGTGTTCCAAACGTACGAGCAGCAGAGACTCAGAAAAGTATTCTCGCAAGGTTTCAGTAAAGATGCCACGTCATTACTAAAGCTTCAGACGGCTTCCAAACTTCAGACGGGTTCCAGTCTTCAGACGGGTTCGAGTCTTCAGACGGCTTGGCTCTTCAGACAGCTTCAACACTTAAGACAGGTTGATCACTTCAGACAGCTCAAGTCTTTCAGGACAGCTTCGTTGCTTCAGACATGTTACGTACTTCGAACAGCTTCAATACTTCAGACATGTTGCGTACTTCAGACAGCTTCAATACTTTATTTCCGCTTCATCTTGTATTCATTTCTTCAGTTCATTGTTGTTCTTCAGACAGGTGTATATTTGAATCTGTACTTCTTCATATATCTTCTGCCTTCAGTTCTTCAGATAGTCTTCTAGTCTTCACTTCTTCAGACAGTCTTCAAGTCTTTACTTCTTCAGACAGTCTTCAAGTCTTCACTTCTATTCTTCAGTTGCTTCAACTCTGTTAAGGATTCTTCTTCTTCAGATTCTGCACTCTTGTTCTTCTGATTCTGATCTTCTGATTCTGATTCTGTTCACAAATCTTCTTCTTCTAAAGAGTATTTCATCCTGAAACATAATTAACAAACAAATACCTTTCTCAGTAGAACCTGTTTATATAATCTAATTTGTTCTTTATATAATCTTATTTGTTCTTTATATAATCTTATTTGTTAATCATTAAAACTAAAGGATGTTAAGTCTTATAATCATATTTAAATACTTAACCTGATTTATAGACTTCACAATTTTTTCATTGGCTTTGGTCATCCATTTTTTTTAAATCACATGTTTTAGTCCTTCTTATTAACTGTACTCTGTGAAGTCACTTTTGCAGATCCACCACGAATTTTCCCAGATAAAAATTTATAGAAATTTTCTTGTGATTTTTTCTCTAAAAATTTATGCATAGTAAATTTCCAAAAAAAAAACTACAATTTTTAAATAAAAATACTGCTATAAAATTTCTTTGTTTTGTTGTAAAAAAATATATAGCAAATTTCCCACAAATTTTAGAATCTAAACAAAAATTTCTTTCAATTTTGAAATCTATAGTAAAATTCAATGGAAAATCCACAAAACAATCTACAAGAAATATTACTACATCATTACTTAGCGGAATATAACTAACGTAGAGGACTAAAATCATGTGATTTTAAAAAATGAAGGACCAAAACCAATGAAAAAAATAAATGATGGATCAAAACCAAATTTCGCTATATTTTGAGAGATAAAAATATATTTAACCATTTATTTTATCATGTCATTAAATAAATATGACATTTCATTTGTTATTAAGCTTAAACATGGTAGCAGTAAAAAAACTTAATATGATAACTAATATATTATTAAATTACAGTACAAAATTTAATGGATTTAATGATATACACTGTTATTGTAAGAATTTTACACAGACATCCAATGTGTGCTGCCATGTCATTTGATGAATATGACACCTCATGTGTGTTATTAAATTCAATGATGTGGCAACACATCATTGAATGTTTGTGTAAAATTTCTTTACACTGACAATGTATATATATTAAACTCAAATTTTATATGGTAAATATTATTAAATTTTTTTCATACTACTAGTACATATATTCATATTAAATTCTAGATGATTTTAATTAATTAATTTCACCATAATGGCCATGTGGAATTCCTGGGTCTACATGGTTTCAGTTAATCCCATAGACACATTATTTTTTTTCCAGAAGAATATATTTTTTATTAAAAATCAAACTACACTGCAATGAAAAAAAAGACATCCATTTTTTATTTTTGAATATTTTTAAAAAATATTCAAGAAATTATTTATAATTTTTATAAAATAAATTAATTCAAATACGTATATATTTCATCAAAAAAAGTGAAGTATCCATTTAATAATTGTAACATAATGCGAGCCCGGGCACCCAACTTACGAACTATAAAGATACAGTACGTATTCCACAGTGCCAATTGCCAAAGTTGCTTTAATTCCCATGATAAAAGTATAAAGATATAGAGGCTGGAGATTAGGGCCCAAAACTTGGGCTAGTTGTGGGTGTGGGACTAATATAGGAATGTGAACAATATTGCAAGAAGAGGACATTAATTTGGATAATTAGTCACGTTGTCAGGATAATACAATTATTGCCTCTATAGCACAACAAAGTTGCTTAATTAGGACCTCATTGAATAATAAATAACGCAGCACCTTTTGAATCATGTTTCCATTTATTGTTTGTCTTATCTTCAAAAGGCACATTTAAAATTTTAATTCAATTATACATGTGGACCCTGCATTTGATGAAAGCCTAGATACTTCCCTATGCTGTGAAACACATTATAAAATTTTATCCATTCACACTTTGAGATCACCTCTGAGCACTAGTGTTTAATTTCGTCATCCCCATATTATTATTACGCTTTTTTAAACCTTACACTTACACAAGAAAATAAATCAAAAATAATTTTTTTAAAAAATACAATTATATATTAAAACATTTAATATATTGATAATATTAAATATTACATTTTTTATTTTTGAATTATTATCTCATATAGTGACTCACACATAAAAAAGCTAGAGTTAATTATTATATATGTCATCCATATGTGTTATCATATCATTTAATGAATATTACAACTCATGTATTATCAAACTCATTAAATAATGTGGCAACATGTCATTAAATGCTAATGCAATTTTTTTTTACACTGACAATGTATAATTATTAATCCTAAAAAAACATTATCAATATTTTTATATATTATTTTAAAGTATCACATATCGAAATTGCTCCACTCAATAAATTTTTCTAAAATTTGAATTTTATCAAATTAAATCATCTAATTGTTAGAGTGAAAATACTATAAAAATATATGAAAACTATAAAAATTCATACAATTAAATATTAGTTAACACCTTCTCGGATAATTTTATTTTAACATCTAATATATTTTTTAAAAAATAAGTATATATTGGTTATAAAATACTGTACAATAATATATAATTTATCTAACATTTAGTATACTAAATCAACACATTAATATTACATTATTCTAACAGTTACCTATGTCATTTGATGGCTACCCTCTTTTGTTATTATTTTATAGCTGATTTGGGAATATTGGGATATCACTCTGAGCTAGCAATATAGCGTGAAAAGCTGAAGATGAGGGCCAGTTGGAAGGCAAAAAGAGACAGAAGCAGCAGAATTTGTCACTAGCAAACTGGAGTTTAGCTCGCTTTTCAGATCTCACATGGCATTATATCAACTTAATGGCAACAAAAAATTTTAAAATCTTTCAATGTCCTATAATTCGTTACTATGGCTTTTGCTGTTGTTTTGGACTTGTTATTCCTGTTTATAGCTAGCCACTTACTTAGACACTAACTAGGTGTATGTGCAAGTAAAAGGTTTGAACCAATAATAATCAATCCAGCTGGAGTTTGACCATGTTAAAAGGAAAATCAAATGGAGGCATGTACATTGTGTATTTGAGTGGTGGCTGCTGCTCCGATCGATCAACTTTGTATATATAGTAACACATACAGTTGGATCTGTGTCATTAGTGAGTAGGACACATAAGGATGGATATGATATTGTTGTTCTGCAGGTTACGCAGAATCAACCAAAGTGGGGCGCACACTCCCCTCTGAGTCATTCCATCTTTACCAACCCATTCGTCACCCTATGCTTTTAACTCTCATTGTACTAAGCTTATAGTTTAGTCCCTATCAGTTTCTTATTTTAGTTGGATACATATATGCCATCCATGCATGCTATGCAACTTGTCATCAAGATAACGGATTTTTCTTATATGTCATAATGATTTTTGTCCACATTCTCATATATACATACATATATCTTTCCTAACTTCATGGGTTGTCTCGAGCGGAGCAAGACAGAGTTTCGTATCTGACAGGTCGCAGATTTGAATTTCCACTCGTCCTTTTACGGTGAGGTAAAATGTAAGTACCTCTGTGAGTGCTCAAAGAGCCTAGAGGCTTCCCCTGCCTTGGACTGGGGCACCATCCCCTCACCCTAAATTTATTATTAAAAAAAATACATATATCTTTCCTATATATCTATGCCAGGAGGGTGAATATTGAAACTTGATGATACATGTTATCATATATATCCAGCTATCATCCTTCAGGTGAGCGCGTATCAAGTTAATAATAAAATGTTCAGTGAGACTAGCTTTCCATAATTTTTTATTTGGGTATATATTCTGAGGTAAAACACAAGTTTTTCTATTTTTTTTTAAAAAAGTACATGCAATATTCCAAGTCCTTTATTGATTTTCATTTGGTCAATGCCAAGTCCAAATTAAACCAGCTCCCTGACAGAAATTTTGCAAAACATGCGGAAATTCCAAGAGATAAATCATGTGGAATAAAATATGGCTGTGATGGAGGGAGTTGAAACTTGAAATTGAGATAGCACACAGAACAGGAATTTGACGAAATGGGACTCCTCAGATATTTTTAAGTCAACAAAAAGACATCTAAATAGGAATTTTTTTAATCCCTCAGATGCTTAATTTTTAAGTATACTGACGGTCCACATTCGGGAATATAAATAAAATTAATACCAATTAATATAATAGTATTTGTACCTGTTTGGATATATCCATAATGTCAAATAATTATACAATGAGCAGAATTACTTCTGAGGAAATAAAATTTCTTAATTTTTAATAAGTAAATTAATTCTAAATACAAGATCCATAACATTTTAATCTAAATCAGATCCATACAAGATCCATAACATTTAAAAACTTTCATCCTTCACTAATTTCATTTGGTCAATTCTCTAAGTCCTAACCAGCTCGCAGCCTGAATTGTGCAAAACATGCATACTGAAATTGCAAAGGAGATTAATCACGTGGAATAACAATGGCTATCATGGAGGGAGTTGAAACTGAGATAGCTCACGGAATTGGAAATTGACTAAAATGGAGCCCCCAGATATTTTTTAAGTCAGCAAAAGGACTAAAAATATATTTTTTAAGCCCTCACAAATAAAACTAAATTTAATACCAAACAATTTAGTGCCTATTAATTTGGTAAAAAAAATGGATATACCCAAACGGTAGTATGCAACTAGGGATGAGAATAGGCCCGAGCTAAGTTTTTTCAAGGCCTGAGCCTGCCCTGCACCTTAAATCCATGGTCGGAGTGTGACTTGCACCTTAAATCCATAGTCTGAGTCTGGTTTACTTGACATAGACTTTATTTTATGGTCTGAGTCTAGCCTATTTAAGACCTGACATGGTCTGAAAGTCTGTTTAAAGCTTGCTTATAGTAAGGTACTTGAATATATGATAAACATATATATGAATAGACTTATAGGCTCAAGTTTTCAACATACTTAAATGTTTATACAAGTTAATAAGTATATAATTATAAGGAAAAGTAATAAAAAAATCTTTATAATAATAATAATAGCAATATAAAAAAATATTAGTATTTTATTTATATTTAGTTAAATAGACTGCTGATAGGTTCAAAAGGCTTTTTCAATGGCCTGAAGTCTGGCTTGTTTTACTATATATGCTTTTGAAGAAGCTTTGGCCTGATCTATTAATAAATTGGCCTGACCTGGCCTGGGCCTGATGTAGGCGCTGTAGTAGGCCCCTGACGAGCGGCCTAACCCGTTCCACCCCTATTTGTGACACAAAATGACGTTTAACTGATATGATTGTGATTGGTTAAATTTTAGAGTTGGAAAAAAATATATTTTTGTATGAACTGAGTAAATTAATTTTGAGTGAAGTAATTTTATTTTTTTTATAATTAACATTAATTTTGGATATAAAAATTTATAAATTATTCACATTTATATTTCAAAATAATTCTACTTTTAACTTGTATGATTTCTAATTAATTACGTTATGTTAAAATACTTCTCTAAGTATTTACTCACAAAAATTTATATATGCCACACAATATGCTTTTTATTATGTTTTATAATTATATAGTATATTTAAAAGATTTTTATATATGTTTTAATTAATTAAATGTTGAACTTTTAGTCAACTTCTTTATTTTTTAAACTTTTATAATTAATTTTAGTATTTAATAGTATTTTTATTTTACAAATTTATATGAAGAACACATTAAATGAAAACTATTTTTAATTTAACTAAAATGCACGTAATAGATTGGGTACATATATATAGGTATTCAATATATAGGATGGTATGGACATGGAGAATTGAGATTGTTATTTGTGCATATTTGAATTTGAACATGTCTTTTTTTTTTGTTAAATGTGGATATGGACAAGGCTAATATAGCTTGATGATCTGATTTTAAGGAAGATTTCATTCAATTAATAATCTCCTGTGTCCACTGGAAATTAGCACAAAATTATCCTTAAACTTCTTAATTGCATTTTATTTTTGAATTATTCTTTGCAAGACAGAGACATCAACAAAACCTAAAAAGGTACTTAGACAGCATCAAATCAAAGGAAACACGACTCGCCGCAAAGTGAGCTGTGTGGACCGGCATGGCGACATAGAATTAGCATAAGGGACCACAAACTAAGTAAGAAGCACATCTCACGATCAAGAAACTACCTGGCTGGCTAACCCAATATTAAAACACCAAATTAAACAAGTTGCTATTATCATAATTAAGCACTAAGCTTTAATTTGTAAAGTTTTATATTCCTTCTTCCCTAGCATACGATTTGCCCATAAAATAGGCTGAGGCTTCAGATCGATCGGAAGATAGCATTAATAATACCTTCTTCTTTTTGGTTAAAACCTATAGATCCTATACTTTTAATTTAGATATGGTTTTCAATTATCATTTGATATTTGAAATATTTGCAATTGATCGAGTTTTGGATATAATGTTTTATATAGTTGAGTCCAGCAATCATTATACTGTTAGAAATTTATAATGTTACTACTTCAATTGCAAGATCACGTATTGTCCTTGGGATAGTCAATTCGCAATCAATTCTTTACTGGCTGTGGTTAGGTCACCAATTAAGGATGCTGTTTCTTCTCTTTTGTGATCATGATCTTATTTTCATGTAGCAAATAGTTCTTGAGTTCCTGCATTTGGCTCCCTCTGGTTAATAGGTGTGCTTTGCTTTTTGGTTTTTAGTTTCTAGTTTCTAGTGTGGTGTAATTGATTTGCTGGCTTGTACTTCAGTTCAATTCCCTTGTTTCCTAGTTAGTTATATGGGTTTGGAGTGTCGTCGTACTCTATAAATTATTTTTGGGTTAATATGTTTAGGTCCCTTAAAAATTTCCGGATTTTGGTTTTAGTCCCCATTTTTAAAACCCTTGACTTAGGTCCTCCTTTTTCTAAATGGTTGGATAATGGTCCCTGCCGTTAACTAGCATCTGTTAAGTGCTGACTTGACTAACGGTGAGCCAAGTCAGCGTGCGACATGTATTAGTTTGTATACGCGGGTTTATCCATGTCATTTATTTTATATTAATTTTTAAGTTAAAATTTTAAATTAAAAATGAAAAATGAAAAATTAAAAGGGGAAGAACATTTGTTCTAGAAACCCTAGGTGCTGCTCGAAGGGGAATAACCTATCATCACCGGGGGAAGAATACGCTGCCAACTTGGAAGACGAACAAAGGGTAGGGTGAATGTATGATAGGTTCGAGCTCACATTCCGGTAAGAGGGCGACGACCTCCAGGTCGTCTTCTTCCTTATCGCGACCACGCAAATCTTGCAGATGTGGAGAGCAATTGCTGCTGCTGACTTCGAAAACATCGAATAACCCAGGCAGACCCTTTTGGAGATGTAGAAATTGGGATGTGAGCATGATTACTTGTTATGTTCTTTATTTACATTACCCACTACGATGACTGTATCTCCTTCTTCTAATTTTCTGGGTTTATTTCCTTATTGTGCAGAGGACAAATTCTTGTAATTACTTTCGTTGGGCGGACGATGAGATGATAGTGGAAGATGCGCAACAAGACTGTTACTTTCCTGACCAGTTAGCAGAAGAATATAAGAGGAAGATTGAGAAGTTTCAAAAGAAGCTTGCGTTAGAGAGGGCTAGAGAAAAAATATTGATGTTGTTTTTGTGCTTTACTTGGGTAGTGACAATAGGTTTTTCCTTTGTTGCAGCAGTTAAATGTAACTGCAAGTTTTAGGGGTTGGGATTTTGGTTCATTTCAGTTTGAAAACTAGTTACTTGGTCTTGGTTAGGTGCTGTTTTAATATCTCTATTTTGTATTGTGAATCTATTTTGCAAATCTGAGTTTGAAATTAATGGAAAGTGGTTAGCTTACATGACATTGTTAATGACTTTGAGTTGGTTCCTTTATTTTATACACGTTATTTTATAGGTCTGCTATTCATAGTTGGTAGTGACATTGGTCACATTGATTTAAAAGAAAAGTTGGGTGCATTAGGTTGCAATAAAAAATACGCAAATTCAAAAGGCAATACAAAAAACTTAAGTCATTTACTGAATAATCGAAATAAGCCAAAAAGTGGGTTCTTTGATCAAAAGATTCCATCCAAAACAACAAAATAAGTGGTCTTGCAGCACTATCATCAACCCAATCATGTAGCTTCTGTTCCTTCTGATTTATAGATGAATAAAGATGTTGAATTAAATATTTTTGCTCAACCATCTTTTTCGTTATTTTCTGGTTCAGACATCTGATTTGCTTTTGAGCAGCAATGGATACAGTCTTTCTGCTTGCGCAATTTTTTCTTTTATTGTAGGTGCAACAACTTTTGCAGAATTTCCTTCATTTGTGCAAGTCATTGATCGAGGCAGAAAGTATGCCTAACTCTTATACTGAAATGAAGTGCACTCTTGATAGAGTGTTTTTCACGCTTGACTATCTTCGTAGTGTCTTTTCTTTGGTTCTGATGTCTTCAGCTTTCTTTGGTTTGACTTCAGCTCGAAAGAAAATTCTTCAGACTATGTTCTTTTGTCTTCAATACTACAGATGATAGAAAGATTCTTGCTTCGTTTATTTCTTCTGAATATTTCTTTAATCTTCTTCTGATTTGTTCTGGTCTTCTTCTGGTTTTAATCTTCTTCGGTTCTGCTTTTAATCTTCTTCAGATTTATTCTGGTCTTATTTCGGTCTTCTTTTGATATGTTCTTCTGATTTGTTCTGCTGGTCTTCTTCTGATTTGATATGTTCTGGTCTTCTTCTTCTGATCTTCTTCTTCCGTTCTCCTTCTTTCTTCTTTTGATTTTCTTCTTTTTCTTCTTCTGATCTTCTTCTTTCTTCTTCTTCTGATCATCTTCTTTTCTTCTTCTTCTGCTCTTCTTCTTTTCTTTCTTCTCTTCTGATCTTCTTAATTATTCCTTCCTGAAATACAATCAACAACACAATACCTTTCTCAGTAGAACCTGCTTATATGATCTTATTTGTTAATTATTAAACTCCAGGATGCTAAGTCTTAATTCAGATTTGAATACTCAAACTGATTTATAGACTTCACAATCCCCCCCTTTTTAATTATGACAAATAAGATATGTATAACTTACAAAATGTTTTAAGAAAAGAGGGTTAAGTAAATAGAAGGCTCCCCCTATTTATATTACTCCCCCTGAGAAAGACATTAAGGTTTTTAACGCTAGTTTTTATCTTCTTAGAGATCAGTTTTTAGTTTGTTAGATACCAACTTTTTAGATTTTAGATGAACATAGAGACCAATTATTTCAAAGATTATTAATTTTCAGAAACCACTATGTTAGAGTTTGACTGTTATGTTTTCCTAAAAGTTTTTGACTGCTTGTTATCTTCTGAATTTCTTATCAGTTGTTACTGTTACCAATTTTTTATCTTCTGAATCTTTATCTTTTGATTATTTTATGAATTGTTTAACTTAACACATTTTGAACAAGTTATATATATTTCTCCCCCTTTTGTCATAGATTAAAAGGAGTTGTTGTTAACTTTCGGAAGCTCTCCCCCTTTCCTGAAATTTTGATTATCTTTTTGAATATTTTTAATACCAAATGTTTAGAAACACTTTGCTGTTATAGGATTATTAGATGGTGTTGTTATTAAGAAAGTGAAATACCAATAGTTAAAAGAAAGCTTATTGTTACAGATACCAGTTATTAAGAAAAACTGTCAGGATATTAATTGTTATTGGTCGATTATAAACTTCGCATTACTTGATGTTAGAGATTTTTAAGTTCTATAACGTTATTAAACAATAGGTTCTGAAACAAGAACAGATACACACAGATATTTACAAAACACATTCTGAAAAAGAAAGAAATTACATTCAAACAATAAAAAATACATTGAGAAAAACAACTTTTATGTACAAATTTTTGAAAAACTTTAAAATACATTTATCATTGCTAACTCCGTAGATTCCTTCGAAGGCCAGAGGCATAGCCTTATAGCTTCATTCATCTCTTTCAAAGCTACCCTTGCTCCCTTGCCTGTAGAGCCTCAGAAGTGCCTCTTGAGCCTATGTTCTCCTCCCAATCGTGCGATCTGCACGCAATACCCTATATGACAGCTGAAACAGTGCAGGTGCATCAGTTTAAGACTGTGTTTCGACCTCCAGCCATAACCTTAATTTTAAGGACCACATTTGAAGTGGTTCACATCATAAGATTGGCTATTCTGGGATCTCCCAGTGGTCTTCCAGTCCACCTGTGATGCAACAAGATCACCATGGTCCAAGTGTAGAGAATGGGTTTTCAGATGAACCATTTCCCTTACTCATCATTCCATCCATCATCCAAGATGATTTGATCTTTGCCTCAACGCGTTTCCAGAGTTCCTTCTCTTGTTTTCCTTTGCTTCTTCATCATCATTCTGAAAGCTACTCACTCAGAACCTTAGACAAAACTATAGAAGAGCTTTGAAGATATGAGTTTGTGTAAAGAGCTCTTGAATTTATAGGACTTTGAAGCAGGGGGTAAAATAGAGAAATAAGGAGATTGAATCTTGGATTGTTGTCACAGGATATATACGGGCTCGGGTACCCTTAATGATGGAAGTTTCAGACCTTGGAGTCTCGAAACGTGCATCATTGATGGTCATAGATGAAGCACTATAGTCATAGGAATTTGAGTTAATAGCGTTGATAAAGTAAGTTTTGGAAACGGTTTTGAAAGCAAACAAGAAAGAGATAAAAACAGGTTTGAAAGCACTTTTCGAAATACTTTTTGGGAGACCGAAAAGAGTATAGAAAAATGAAAGGGAAAAATTTTTGTCCAACAGCGTACGAGAAACACACCACAAAGTTTTATTATTCTCTGAGAGTTTTAAGTCTTTTAAGTTTTTCTAAGAAATCAATTTTCACAGATATTAAAGGTTATCAGATGAAGTGATGTTACATTAGATTTACTTGTTGTTCTTTGGATGCAAGAATGCGTTTCTGACATTACTCTTTTTCTTCAAAGACTTTTTCTTCTTTTGAATTGTTGTTGTCAGAATGTTGGCAGTGTGCTTTTGTCTTTTGTGCTTCAGGAGATTCCTTGAACAATCATCTTGACTTGTCCCTCAAGGATTAAGATAGACTTTTATGATTAGAATATCAACCATCTTAACATTCCTCGCCATAATCTCATTAAGTCCACTTGGAACTTTTCTGAACAGGTTCAACAAAAGAGAATGATAACTTATCATACTTGTCTCTCAGATCTGAGGTAGTCTTAAGAATATTGAATATTTATCATCTTAGTATTTCAAACCCATAGGTTCGGTAGTTCATTGAGAACTTTCTGAACAAGTTCAGAATATAAGACTGATGATATGTCAACTATTCTTTTTAGATGATGTTTTCTTTAAAGTTTATCCTTTTTAAGTGAAGCTTAATTCCTGCATCAAACACAACAAAAAATACATTTCAGTAGCATCTGATTATTACCCTATATGGTAATTATTAATTTTGATTGTTAGAGAAATATTTTAGTGACATTAATTCAATTTTACATTTTGTTAATTATTTCTGTTAAGTTAATAAACCCAATTGTTTAAGATTAAACTAAGTATGCGCAGATAAAAACACATTAGGAAAACCAATGACACACATAAAAGGAGATACATACACTTAGTATGAACAGAGAGAGAAGGTTAAATATCAAAACAAAACTCAATCATTACCAAAATAAATACAAGACACTTTAAGCAGAATCAATGATCATCTGTAGTATCTTTAGCAGCAGCATCATCTTCATTTTCAACCCTGAGTTCTTGCAGCTTGTTTTCAATTACTTTAAGTCTTTTTGCAAGTTGATATCACCTTGTCATTCACTTTCACTAGATTATATTCTGCCATTATCAACCTCTTTCTTCTATGACCACTCAGATGCATAGCTGGTCTCTTCTCTTTGTTACAAGTTGCATGAAGAGAGGGCAATAATTGCTTCATGCTCAGAGGCTCTTTCTCGTGCAGATAAGGTCCGGTCCAATTCAGCATGCATTCTCCGAGAGTAAGAGTAAGGAGGTGGTTGGTCAATAAGCTGATCATTTGAAGACCCTTGTGCATAAGGATTTTTCATGATCAAAGTGTTATGTGGAAAGAGGTTTTCATTTCCTAACTCATGCCTAAAGCATAGCTGATACATCAACACAAAAGGAAGACTAATCTTCTGCTTGTGCATAAGATGTCCCGACATAAATCTCTCTAGCCTGCTGATGAAGAAATTATTTCTTTCTTTTGGAATAATGCAACAGTTCAGCACAACCAGCAGAGCTCTGGGAGTCTCCAGGTAGTTGAGAGTGTTTGAAAGGGGCGAGTAGATTTCTTCCAAATAGAATTTGTCATAAACCTTTGTTCCAACATTCAGTGATTCCCATCCTTCAAAGAAATTGTCACCTCTTTCAGGAACTCCAATCACTCTTGATATAAAATCATTATCAATAAAAGGGTTTCTTCCTTCCACCACAGCCCTTATGCCAGTTCGGGTAGTTCCGATCGTGATTTTGGAGTTCTCCCAGAACTCAATAACACTTTCCTCATGCCATGGAGAGGAAATGTTGTTGAAGAAGGGAGTCCATCCTACTGCATCAAAGTACTCAGAGATTTTAATTCCAGCCTTATCAAACTCTGAAGGACTGACCATTTTGAAAGGATGATTCTCTCGTCAAACATTGGTGAGTTTGATTCACTGGATGAAGACATTTTTGCCAGAAAAGTACAAGTCAACTGAAGATAGAAGATTTTTGATTCTTGAAGAGAAATATATTGAATTGGTTTCCATCTTGATCTTCAACACATTATAAATAAGTAGCCAGACGTGTTTCATGCATTGAAGAGTGGCAGAAACATGCACTGTTGTGCATGGAGAGTTGTGCATTTTGCACATAACGAGACACCGGTTGATGATTCATTGATTCTTGTAGCGTTTTGCATTTATTTGAAGGAATGATTAGTATACATGACTCTTTAACTTAAAATCATATGACTCAAATAATCACGCAACATATTATTTACACACAATTGTACATATGCATGCATTAACAATTTCAAAAAAATGAATAACTATAATTAAATTAAACTTAAGGTAGAAAAGATGTTACTTGTATGTGATTTTTAGATAGATGTATTTTCCTTTTCCAATCATGTCCTTCTAAAAGATGCCTTAATTGTATGAATAATGAGTTTTAAGAAAATAACTTCCTTTTCTCATCATCATTCTTCAGAGTTGCTTCAGCGTGTTGAGATTTCCATCTTTTGAGGATCTACTCCTTCTGCATTTGTTAGATGCTCAACCCGAAGGTGAGCTCTGATACCAATTGTTAGTTCCACAGGAAACACTAGAAGGGGGGTTGAATAGTGTTTATATATTTTGATCATTTTTGGAAATCTTGAACTAAAATAATAAAGACACTAAGACACATTAAAAGGAGACTTAAGAAACAAAGTTAAAATGAAATATGCGGAAGATAAGAATGATGAATTTTGACTAAGAAAGATGGAGCGGAACGTTGAATAAAATGAACTCTTAATTGATTAATCTTAGTCATTCAGGTTTACCTCAAGATACCCTCTGAAAGATATCACAAAGAATCTTTTCAGAACTATTTCTGGGCTACCTCAGATGATTGACTATCGTCTGAAGTATTCAGTTAACTTCTAAACTGAGACTCAGTCAAATCCCATTCAAGGAGTTATTCCAGAAGTTCTTCAAAGTAAATTCTCAGTGTTACTTCAAATGATATGAAATTAACTGAATGATTAGTCTTAGAAGAACTTGTTTTATTGAAATTGTTGAGTTAAGTTTATTATGAAAATTACTGTTCAAACCCCTTCAGAAATATAAATACATAATGTAAAAGAGTTTAAGGGAAAGAAGACTTAGGCAAGAGATTATCCTGGTTCACCCACCAACCAGTGAGCTACATCCAGTCCCAGGGCAAACCACCACTGGATTATTTCACTATCTGCAGCACAGATACAAATATTCTTTCTACAGCCTCTTCAGGCTCAAGTATTCTTTTGTTCTCAACTGCCTCTCCAGGAAACTCATGCAATATTCTTTCACACAAGCCTCTCCAGGCTTAAACAGAGTACACAAGGCCTCTCCAGGCACAAACTGAGTACACCAAGCCTCTTCAGGCTATCACTGAGTATTCTTTGCTCCACCAAGCCTATCCAGGCTCTCTGACACATAGTGTTTACAATTCAATCTTAAGTTTATGTTCGTTAGACACTTAAACTTAGATTCTTCTTGTACAAAGAGGTTACTGAGTCTAACTCAGAAATACCAACAATTACAACCTAAGTACAAGGGTAAGACAGAGATACAAGAATATAAATTGAGTACAATCTCGTCTTCTAAGTGAGGTACATTCTCCCTCAACTAACTTGGCTAAGCTTGATATGCAATTGTGCTTCAGCCATTTTTCTGATGGGATTCAGAGTCCACTGTTGGTTGGTCTTCATGCCTTCAGCATTGAGATATAAACATTTTTATCACCAACAGGTTGAATCAAATAATGATCAACACCAGTTCAACTTGGTTGTTCCATGAGTTGGTCAACCTTAGTTCAACTTGGTTGATTCATAAGTTGATCAACATCTTCAAAGTCTTCCTGAAGGCTATTTATATGTTCTGATGAAAAATAGCCGTTGAAGATGTATTAGTTACCGTTAGAAAGGAAGTGAGTCTTGCTTAGATAGCCGTTGTGAAATAGCTTCTCTAAACGGTTGCTTCTTCTTAAGCAAATAGGTGTGCAAAAGACTTTGGTTCTGACACACTGCAGATAAGCTCTTTTATCCTTGAGAGAATTTCCTTAATTAGATGGATGTCTTCTTTTCTTTCTCTCTTCTTCTGCTTGACTGATCCTCTGATTTTTTTTGTGATCGCGAGCATGTATCCGTTGAGGTTGTCTTTTATCCCGAAATGTGCAAGCTTCCTTTCTGTTCAGCTTCTGACAGTCTGTTGCTTTCACCTTTCTTCCTTGATCAGAGTTCACTGAATAATATCTTTAGCCAATTGAACTTCTGTCATTTTGCTTTGATCGAGACTTCTCATATTTGACTTGATTAAATGATAAGTAGAGAGTGTCTTCAAATGCCATAATCTGTTCAGATGATATAAGCTTTGTATATCTTTCAGATGATTTATAAGCTTTCATCTTCAGCCATTTTCTCATTGGATTTCTTCTTCTTTGACATATCATCTTCTTGCTTTTCATTTGAAATTCATTCAGTAAGATTCTCTGTTAGGAGTTGCTTCTCCTCTTCAGATGATACAGGCTTTGTCTTGCTTAGTAGCTTCTCTTCCTTCTGATTCACAGATGAATAAAGATGTTGAATTAAATATTTTTGCTCAACCATCTTTTTCATTATTTTCTGGTTCAGACATCTGATTCGCTTTTGAGCAGCAATGGGTACAGTCTTTCTGCTTGCACAATTTTTCTTTTATTGTAGGTGCAGTAGCTTTTGCAGAATTTCCTTATTTGTGCAAGTCATTTGATCGAGGCAGAAAAGTATGCCTAACTCTTATACGAAATGAAGTGCACTCTTTGTAGAGTGTTTTTCATGCTTGACTATTCTTCGTAGTTGTCTTTTCTTTGGTTCTGATGTCTTCAGCTTTCTTTGGTTTTGACTTCAGCTCGAAGAAAAGAAATTCTTCAGACTATGTTCTTTTGTCTTCAATACTACAGATGATAGAAAGATTCTTGCTTCGTTATTTCTTCTGAATCTTTCTTTATACTCTTTTCTGATTTGTTCTGGTCTTCTTCTAGTTTAATCTTCTTCGGCTCTGCTTCTAATCTTCTTCAGATTTATTCTGGTCTTCTTACTGATATATCTCTGATTTGTTCTGTTGGTCTTATCTGATTTGGTAGTTCTGGTCTTCTTCTTCTGATCTTCTCTTTTTCTTCTTCTTCTTCTGTTCTTCTTCTTCTGATCTTCTCTGATCTTTTCTTTTGATCTTCTTCTTTTCTTCTTCTTCTGACCTTCTTCTTTTGATCTTCTTCTTTTCTTATTCTTATGATCTATCTTCTTTTCTTATTCTTATGATCTTCTTCTTTTGATCTTCTTCTTTTCTTCTTCTGATCTTCTTAATTATTCCTTCCTGAAATACAATCAACAACACAATACCTTTCTCAGTAGAACCTGCTTATATGATCTTATTTGTTAATCATTAAAGTCCAGGATGCTAAGTGTTAATTCAGATTTGAATACTCAAATTGATTTATAGACTTCACAGGGAGCACTTCTTCAAACAAAGAGGCCAGCTGAAAAAGTGTGATAGTTCAAGAATGACGTGGTAGATGGAGAAAAGTCCCAAGCACAATCACAAGCTTCTCTTTATTCAAAGTGTTCATTGCATATCTAGAAAAACCATAATTTCTTGATAGCCCAACCTCATTACACCAAAGGAAAGACCTTTTGATCCATATGGACTATTTGCATGTTTAGAAGTTGGAAACGACTATCAATTCTAGTTGCTCAACGGTGGTGAAAAAGATTGAGGGAAACACTTACCCATGAAAATGAGAGATTTCCTTGATTTATCACTTATTGCTTTAATTTCTATTTTTGAGAAGTTTAACTGATGATTGTGTTTTGTTCTGATTGAGGATTGGTAAAATCTCTTAATCCTGATTTTTTCTGACATTTGGAAAGTGACTGCTGCTTAACAAGGAGATGATGAAAAGTTTTCCTTGAGTTTGTTTTTGTTTTTGTTTTTGGAATTATACAGGGGAGTGAATTGATTTTTTTATTACAAGGACGTCTCTTGCTTGAGGACAAGCAAGAAGTTAAGTTGGGGGGTATTTGATAAGTGAAAAATATATGATAAATTAGAGTACTTTTAGTGCACTTATCAAGGGTAAAATGGTATTTTTATGCCCCAAATTAATCCCTTTTTATTAATAATTAGATAAATTGTATTACTAGTCTTGAATATGAATTTGATGTTATTTTAATATAAATTTGGCTGATTTTTGCAGATTATGGCAAAGATTTGATATGGAGAGAAGATAGCATTAAATCAGGAAGATATTTGCAAGATTTGAAGTTTAATTGAGGACAATTAATGAAGATTTGAAGTTCAATTGAGACCCATTATAGAAGATATCAGCTGCCAATTAAACAAGGATTCTGCAGACAACATTCCCATTTAAATTCAAGATGCTCAATAAATGCAAGATTTCATCAAGAAAAGGGAAACAAGGAAAGACAATCAACCAAAACCAGTCTCGGGAAGAAATCAAGTTAAAAGAGAAAGATTGAAGTTGTGCAACCCGTGTTGCTCGCTTCACCCTGCGCTGTAGCGCAGGTGAAGCGCAACAATCTGACATTTGCGCTGCAACCTGCGCTGTAGCGCGGGTGAAGCGCATGACTCGTAACTTTTTGCCTTGTTGCCATTTTTAGATAGATTTCTTCCCAGTTTTCTTTGTCTTTCCTTAGCCTATAAATAGGACTCTTTTGCACCAGATCAAGGTGTGCAGGGAGTAGTACAGGATCAGTATAATTCATGCACCATATTTACTTTTAGAATAGGAGAGGTGAAGCGCTGCACGAGGATTGAAGAAGGGTGACAGATTCTTCGATGGCTTGTATGGCTACCATGAGTAGCTAACTCTCCATTGGATTGAATGTAGTTGATTCGATCTCCTGAGTATATGTAATTTCTATTCTATTGTTTATGATTCCCTATCTTGTAATTTTGGTATCTTTATTCTGTGCTTAATTCCTAACTTCCGCGTGTGCGCCGGAGTTATAGGCTAGCGTCTGTGACATAATGTGGATAGAGACTTCCGGCTAGGAATGAGGATGAGGGGGCCTAGACATAGGGAACTCAAACTCTGATTGTTAAAGGGTACTCTCTAGTCATATTGAAATATAGGCGGGATCTCGTGATTGAGGGGGTAGTGATAGCTCCCAATTGAAGAGCGTTTATAGGAAGGTATGGTTAGTTGATAGTAACATAATTGAAAGTTAATTGTATGTGAGGGATAATCGGGATCTCGTGATCGAGGAGGTAGTGACAGCCCCTGATTGAAGAGCGGTTATAGAGAAGTACAATTAATGGACAATTCAAACAAACGAACAATAATCAATTAATTAAGAGCTTAATGAGCGAGGGTAATTTGTCGCTTGGGAGAGCCCGCATGAATTATCTTTGAGTGGTAGGCTGCTGGTAACTCGGGGGTTGTATCAATTCAGTTTGGGTAAGTCATTACAAGGTATAGTCATAAACAATAGATAGTCATTACATATACAAGGGGGGTTGAGATAATACGAAGTTCAATCCTAATCCAAGTAAAGTGCTTTCAACTCTTCCTTTTCATTGCTTTTATTTATTATTTTGCAATTTATATTTTCCGCACCACTTATTCTCATAAATCATTATTCTCACTTGATAATAGATCACAAAAATACGTGAATTGACCGTTCCCCTATGGATACGATATCTTATTTACTATTATACTGCTGGATTTTTGGTTCGCTTGCCAGAATTCCATCAATGTTATCCTGGAAGACAAATTGATTTTTTTCTGACCTGAATCAAATTCATGGTAGATTTTGCCCCACCTCCTAAATCATAAATTCTGGTGCCCTCCAGCAACGTACTCAAAGAAGGTTCCTTGGAAGACTTCTGCCCCCTGACTTGGAATTGGGTTGCTCTATAACCGAGCCAGATACGGTCTCTTGATGGGATGTAATCGTAGCACTTACAATGGGCTCAAGGACATTTTCTTTCCTTTCTCTTTTGTGATGCCACACTTTGGGCTGCACAGAAGTCGCATGACCATGAAACACATGTGGGTCCTTACCCAAATTAACTACAGATGCTCCAGATTCACTTCCCACTTATTTGGATTTCAGGGCACTAAATATGTTCATATTTATGGGCCCTGATTTGTCTCCTTATTTCTACTTGTCCTTATCTCATTGCAATTTGTTTTCCTTCGATTCACCACAAGCCAATCACCGTGCATAATTGGCGGGATTAGATTTGAATCAGGTTCGCTTTCCATATTTGGAGACTGAGCATTGCTAGGGGTTAGTAGAGTCACGCATGTCCCTCCTCAAGTGCTCATTCTGCCGTCCCCAGCCCGATTTGCGTTCTTCGTCATCGTTGCCTGAACCATTGGGGGTTGCTAGAATTTCTGGCCACATGACTGTAATAACCACAGCAGGCATATATAACATGTAGCCTCTCATATTCGATGTTGAACCAATGCCCCTGAACATATATCAACCCACAACTGGCACACTGAGATCAATAGTAATAATATCAACCTTAATAGGTTTACCCTACCATAAATGTTATCCCCATACAAACACATCTTATTATAAACATCAGTCCCAGATTGGGAATCAGAATCCAAGCCAAGTCCAATCTATGCTAGTCTTTGAAGGAAGAAAACTCAGGAGTCCAAGGACATGATAGTGAATAATATATGATAATTTCTTGTTATATTACTGCACTTATCAAGGGTAAAATAGTAAATAGTAATTTATTCTCCAAATTACCTCTTTTTTAGTAATAAATGTTGAGTCTCAAAAATATCATAAGGAAAATTATGATGTTTTAGATAACTCACTTCCCAAGTTTTAATGCTTAACAAATTTGGGTTAAAATATTATCATAGATACATATATGTTTAATGATTTATCTATGATTTCAGCAAGCCACTATGAACTTATATAAAGACTGTTTGAAGTGCTTTCAACCTATCTGAGATATAGCCTTCTGAAGGTTCAACTTGTCTGAAGAGTTGAAGCGTCTGAAGTGCTCAACCTGTCTGAAGTGTTGAAGCCGTCTGAAGTGCATAACCGTCTGAAGTGTTGAAGTCGTCTGAAGTCTCATTAATGACGTGGCACCCTTTTCCTGTGTTTCTACAGTTGGTATCAGAGCTCAACTCAGGGTTGAGCACCTTACAAGTGTTTGAGGACTAAAGATCCAGATGGAAGCTTCCAACAACAGGCAATACATCACTGAAGGAGCCTCTATCACAAGACCCCCAGCATTCAATGGAGTGGACTACCACTATGGAGGGATCGTATGATGTTGTTCATTGAGAGCAACAACATTGATGTTGGGATGTGGTCACTGATGGAGACTATATGCCTATGCATAATGGAGTGCCAATATCTAAGGCCGAATGGACCTTAAAGCAGAAGGCTAGAGTTCAAATGAATGCTAAAGCCAAACTCTATCTGATATGTTCTTTGAATAAATCAGAGTATGAGAAGGTTCATGGATGTTCATCTGCCAAGGAGATTTGGGATACTCTTGCAGCTGCCCCGAAGGGACTGAGACTGTCAAGCAACCCAAAATCAGCATGCTTATACATCAATATGAGATGTTCAAGATGGAAGAATCTGAAACCATAGATCAAATGTTTGGGAGGTTTCAGACTATAACTAATGGACTCAGGTCTTTAGGTAGAACTTAATGAATCTGGAGACAACAATAGAAAGATTCTAAGAAGTTTGCCAAAGTCCTGGAGACCCAAAGTTACAGCCATTCAAGAGGCAAGAGACTCTAAAACTCTCTTAGAATGGAAGAATGTTGGGATCTCTCAAAGTTCATGAGCTTGAGCTTGGGGAAGATGAAATCAAGAAGAAATATCTAGCACTAAAACTCCAAGCCAAACAGCCTAGGCATGGCAGCATGAAAGCTATGCAAGCTGAGGAAACTTCAGAAGCAGATGAAGATTCTGAAGATAGCTCAGAAGATGATGATCTTGCTCTTCTCAGCAGGAAAATCAAGAAGATGCTGCAGAACAGAGGAAAGTTCAGAAAGAACCAACCCTCAACCTCTAAAGTAGGTAAGTCAGGTGAGGATTTTCATGATGACAAAATTATATGTTATGAGTGTAAACAGCCAGGTCATATGAAGGCTGAATGCCCAAGATTGAAGAAGAACAACTTCAAAAAGAAGAAATTCTTCAAGAAGAAGAAGGGTCTGATGGCAACATGGGAGGATCTTGATGAGTCTACCTCAGAAGAAGAGGAAGACACTTCAGAAGAGGCCAACCTGTGTCTCATGGCCAGCCTGCCCTCATCAGATAGCTCAGAGTCTGAGGTATTTCCCTTAACTCTTCAAGAGATGTATGATGACCTGATGGAAAGTTCCAAGGAACTCTTCCATGAGTATAAGAATCTGTCCAAGGCCCACACAGAAATGTGCAGTAAATTATGAGGCTCTTGAAATAGAGAATATTATGCTCAAGGAGAAATTCTTGGGACTGAAAAGCAGCAGTTCACAAACTGTCTCTGAAGAAAACAAAAAAACTCAGACACAAGTTGAGGAACTGACAAAAGACTTAGCCAAATTTGTCAAAGAAACAGAAAACCTTAACAAATTGCTTGGCAATCAAAGACATTCTCTTGACAAAGTGGATTAGTTTTTGTGATCATGATACTTATGAACCTCATATTTTCAAAAATTTACTAAAGGCAAAAAGAAAGCTATTGGGTGTTCTCACTGTGGCAATCCTAGACACAATGTGGCTCAGTGCAAACACAAGGGAAAAGTAAAACCCAAATCTAACAAGAAAGGACCCAAAGAATATGGGTACCTAAGAACTTGATCATTCCTGTTGCAGATGAGTTTAACAGGGACAAAGGAAACCCCCACAAATGGTACCTGAACAGTGGGTGCTCGCGACACATGACAGGAGAAAGGTCTTTGTTCCAAAACCTATAGGCCCAGAGCAGGAGGTGTGTCACCTTTGGTGGAAATCAGCAAGGGAAGATCACAGGAATAGGGACTGTAGGTATATCTCCTCTATCCCCTTATTAAGAATGTTCTTCTAGTAGAGGGACTTCAGCACAATCTATGAGCATAAGCCAATTGTGTGACAGTGGATATGTGGTCTCCTTCACTAAAGAAGGATGCATAGTCAAAGACTCTCTTGATCAAATCCTTTTTACTGCTAAGAGACACAACAATGTGTACAAAATTGATCTAGAGGAGTTGGCAAATCGAAATGTAAAATGTTTTATCTCTGTTGAAGATGAAAAATAGATTTGGCACCAAAGACTTGGGCATTCCAGCTTGAGATTAATCTCAAAGTTAGCAAAACACAACCTTGTTAAAGGGACTGCCCAAGCTTTCTTACAAATCTGACATTTATGTGAAAGCTGTCTGAAAGGGAAACAAACAAGACACTCTTTTCAAGAGTAAGGATGTTGTTTCCACTAGCAGACCTTTAGAACTGTTACATATTGACTTGTTTGGTCCTATTAGAACAAAAACATTAGTGGTAAAAATATGGTTTCGTCATTATTGATGACTATTTTAGATTCACATGGGTGTTATTCCTAGAAGCAAGGATGATGAGACTTTCAGGAATTTCACAATATTCTGCAAGAAGGTAGAAAATGAAAAGGATTCTGTATATCTGTTATCAGAAGTGATCATGGTGGAGAGTTTTGAGAATGCAAACTTTCAACTGTTCTGTGATGAGAATGGGATCTCACACAATTTCTCTGTGGCAAGAACACCTCAGCAAAATGGGGTTGTTGAGAGAAAGAACAGAAGCTTGCAAGAAATGGGGAGAGAGAAACCATGCTCAACTCATGCAATCTACCAAGATCTTTCTGGGCAGAAGCTATTAACACAGCTTGCTACCTTCAAAATAGAATATTGGTAAGACCAATTCTGAAAAACACTCCTTATGAATTGTGGAAAGGAGAAAACCCAACTTATCATATTTCCATCCCTTTGGATGTGAGTGTTTTATACTCAACACCAAGGATGATCTTGGAAAATTTGATGCAAAATCTGACAAAGGATTTTTCATAGGATATTCTGAAACATCTAAAGCCTATAGAGTGTATAATTCTAGAACTTTAATTGTAGAGGAATCAATTCATGTTAAATTCAATGACAAGAAAGAGACTGATAGGGAACTATAAGATCTAGAAGATGATTTTGCAGGAATGGAGCTGAATACTCATGACAGCAGGAAGGATGAATAGGTGTCTGAAGCATCATCTGAACCTCTTCAGACAAATGTTGAGTCTCAGACTGACTTGATTTCTCCTTAGAAACCTGACTGGAGATACAAATCACATCATCCAAAGAGCAAATCATGGCAGCACTTCAGAAGGAGTTAAGACAAGATCACAATTCAAGAATCTGAATTCTCCTTGCTCTCCTGTCTGAAATTGAGCCAAAGAACATGGACGAAGCTCTGCATGATGAAGGGTGGATCCTAGCCATGCCAAGGAGAGCTAAACCAATTTGCTAGGAGTGATGTCTGGACACTTGTTCCTAAACCCCATGGGAAAACAATTATTGGAACCAAATGGGTGTTCAGAAACAGTTATCTGAAGAAGGAAAGGTAGTCAAAAACAAAGCAAGATTGGTGGCTCAAGGGTACAATCAACAAGAAGTATTGACTTCACTGAAACCTTTGCCCCTGTTGCTAGGTTAGAAGCAATTAGAATTCTTCTCTCTTATGCTGTAAATAATGGCATCAAACTATATCAAATGGATGTCAAAAGTGCTTTTCTCAATGGATTCATTGAAGAAGAAGTTTTGTTAGACAACCCCCCTGGTTTTGAATACATTGCTTTTCCTGATCATGTTTTCAAATTGAAAAAGGAACTTTATGGTCTGAAACAAGCTCCTAGAGCATGGTATGACAGATTGAGCAGTTTTCTTATCAAAAATGGTTTTGAAAGAGGAAAAGTGGATACCACTCTTTTTAGAAAATAGTCTAACAAAGATCTTATACTTGTCCAGATATGTGTTGATGACATTATTTTTGGTTCAACTGATTCTTCTTTGTGCAATGAGTTTTCTGAGTTGATGCAATCAGAGTTTGAAATGAGTTTAATGGGAGAACTAAAATTTTTCTTAGGACTTCAAATTAAGCAAGATTCTGATTGTATATGGATCCATCAAGAAAAATATACAAAAGAAATGCTTAAGAAGTTCAACTTGAGTGATTGCAGACCCATGTAAACTCCTATGAACCCCTCTGCTTCTTTGAGCAAGGATGAACAAGAAGAACCAGTGAATCAAACTTTGTATAGAGGAATGATTGGCTCTTTATTGTATCTAACAACAAGCAGACCTGACATAATGTTCAGTGTATGTCTGTGTGCTAGATTTCAATCAGATCCAAGAACTACTCATTACAAAGCTGTTAAGAGAATTTTTAGATATCTAAAAGGTACTACTAATCTTGGTCTATGCTATAAGAGGAGCAAAGATTGCAGGTTAATAGGATACTGTGATGCTGACTTTGCTGGAGATAGAATAGAAAGAAAAAAACACCAGTGGAGGATGTCATTTCTTTGGAAATAACATGATCAGCTGGTCAAGCAAAAGGCAAAGCACCATTGCTTTATCAACAGCAGAAGCAGAATATATTTCAGCAGCCAATTGTTGTTCACATCTGCTATGGGTGAAGTATCAGCTTGAGGATTTTAATATTCCTATCTCTGCTATACCTGTTCTTTGTGACAATACCAGTGCTATTAATTTGTCTAAAAATCCTATTCAACACTCTAGGGCAAAGCATATAGAAATCAAACATCATTTCATTAGAGACTGTGTTCAGAAAGGTGTTTTTGATATTCAGTTCATTGACACAGAGCATCAATGGGCAGATATATTCACAAAACCCCTGGCTGAAGATAAATTTAAGTTTATACGCAATAATTTGAACATACATGCATTCTCTAAAAATTGATTGTGTATGATATCATGCTATCTGAAATTTTGGTGTGTCTAAAATTCCAGTATGTCTGAAACAAGTGACATGTCTGAAATTTTAGGTTATCTGAAATTTATGTGTGTGTCTGAAATTTCTCACTGTCTGAAGTGACTGGCTGGCGTGGCTATTTGAGACGGTTGAATTCCATTTATTTTGTCTCTTCCACTTTGCACATTACCCGAATTCTGCGCAGCCGATACAGGGCATCATTGCATCATGGGTCTATAAATGCAGGAGTAAGTGTGTCGAGGAAGCCTTACACTCTCTTTCCTCAACATACTGTTTAATCTTCTTCTCTGCTCAAGCAACCGTTCTTCGTTCAAAGTTTCTTTGCAACTTATCAAAGGCACCAAAGAAGGCTTCTGGTTCTGGTGGAAATGTGGTTAGATCAAAGGGAGTGGACCTTGAAGAGCTTCGCAACCTTGGCATGGATTTGGTTGAAGAGTTAGATGCTGCTGGATGGACTCCTTTCTTTGACCCACATTAACTGTCAATGGCATGAACAGAGTGTGGTGGATTTCTGGGCTTCTGCTCGAGGAATACCTAACTCTAAAGGAGTATATGAAAGCATCAAGGCTACTGTTCTAGGGGTTCTAGTGTTTGTTGATGAAGGAATCCTCTCCACAATCCCTAGTGTCAAGGCTGAAGGTGCAACCTTCACTCCTGGGTGGGAGTTGAAGAATGGTGGGCAAAAGCTGTATACAAAGATGCTGTATGGAACAGAAGAACCTAAGACCCTTGATTCTAAGTATTTGCTGGAAAAGGTCAGATTTCTACATTCCATCTTAGGGTGTGCAATAATCCCTAAGAGTGGAAGCAGAAACCATGTGTCTGAGTTAGAGAGATTCTGTATGATTCACTTGCTACAGAAAAAGAAGGTTAATCTTCCAAGCATCATCATGTTCCATATGCAGAAGAAGATTTGAGACTCTGCTGGAAGTCTTCCTCACAACACTCTCATCATGAAGATACTCATGCACTTTAAGGTACCTGTTGAAAGACTATGTGATCATAAATATCCTATTTCTTTGGTGAGTCAAACCTGAAGAGCATGAAGATCACGCTCACTCCAAGGCCTCCATCTCCTACTCTGAAGAAGAGTGTTCTTTTGGAGAAGGCCTCAAGAAGAGGAAGCACCATTGAAATTCTTGAGCAAGAGCTTCAGGGGGACATTAGAAAAGGAGAGTTCAAGCCCTCCAAGCCATCCCCTCAACTGAAACTGAAGAAGCTCCCTGTCAGGAGTTCATCAAAGGTATCTTTAGAAGCTACAAATTTGCATGCTTAGACATCTGAACCTGTTCAGAAGGCTTTGCAAAAGCCATCTGAAATTGTGGGTCAGGGTTCTGAAAATGTGAACACTCCTACTCCTAAGCCTACTTCTGAAACAGAAGGAAAGACTCATGAGGAAGAGATAGTTGTGATTGCTGATCCTGAAGCTTTGGCAGCAGCACCTCTGGATGCATGCCCCTCTGATCTTGAGCTGATTCAAGTAGCAGCACTTACTACTTCTTTGGAGAATGAAGAGATGGAAAAGAAGGCTGAGCAGGAAAAGACTGACTATGCCATTGCTGTAGCCTCTCAGCTAGCCTTGGCTGAAGATGAAAGGCTGGCTTCCATTGCTTAAGGGACCAAGAAGAGAAAGAGATCAAGTGCACAGCAAAGGAGGAGAACAAAAAGCAAGACTTTTCAGACAGCTCCTGAACCTGCTGTTAGAGTTACAAGAAGCATTACTAGTCAACTTGAGGCAATGGATGAGGCTAGCAAGTATCAAAATTTTGTCAAGGCAAATCTGTTTTTCAAGAAAAGAAGAGAAGAGAAGCAAGCTGAAAGGGAGAAGGAGAAGGAATCTGAACCAGCTAAACCTCCTCAGAAAAGGATGAGGGTGAGGTTTGATAATGTGACTCCATCACCACCTTCATCACCTGAGACGAAACCAGTAGAAGAGAAAGAAGAAGAATAGAAGAAGATAGAAGAGAAAAGAAGAAACATCACCACCATCATCACCATCATCATCTTCAGAATCCACACAGTCTGAAGATTCCACAGTTGAGCTTCAGCAAGGAGAAAGCTCTAAAGTCTGGAAGGGAAGCATGTTGCCTGAGCACTTAAGGCTTGGACCTAAGAGTAGGGACTTCTTCACAGAACCTACATTTGATCGTTATGCCTTTCCTTACACTCAACACCAATATGATGAAGAGGATGAAGTACCCCACAAAAGGTATGAGGGACGTTTCTTTGAGAGGGAAAGAGTTCCCAAGTTCCCCAACCTTTATGAAGAGCTCCAGTATTTCAGAAATTCTCCCCTCATCTCTCTTCATCATGGGCTTATCAAGCACACCTCAGATGAAGAAAGGGCAAAGTATCAAGGAAGTTCAGATCAGATGTACTCAGGGCAGATTGAAAAGATCAGAAAGGGTGTAGTTCCACCTGCTCTAAGTGGGCTCCACTTGACCTCTTCTCTGATGACTCTCTCAAGATGTCAAATGAAGAATTTTGTTTTGTAAGGCATCTCTGTACAGAAGCTGAACTCTTTCAGAGGGACTACATGAAGTCTGTCGATATGAGAGGCTATAGGCCACCTAGAACAATCTCCATCAGGCCAACCACAAAGATTCTGGTGCAACCTGACAAAATTGTTCCTAGGTATCCTCTGAAAGAAGGCCCTGATGACAAGTTCAAGCAACCCAAGACTTATCCATCTTTTCTGCACAAGTCTGAACCTTTAACTCCAAGAGAATGGAAGGAGCTACCTGCTAGGATCAAAAGACAAGGTGGAGGCTTAGATCACAGCTACAGAGATAGGGTGTGGTCATCCTACTGGAAGATCAGAGAGGATGCTGGATCCTCTTCTGGATATGCTGGACCCTATGCTGACTCCCTCACAGGCTATGGTACCTCCACAAATGTGCAGTGTATGTATATCAGAGGCAGATTCCCCATGTCTGAACCTTTCCATGAAGATTGGGAGATGATCAACCCCATTGGAACCTTCTTTTGCCCTGTGTATCGTCCACAAGACTATGGGTTGCATGCAGGATTTGATGTGCTCAGATTTGTTTGTAGGCACATTCAGCTTATTTTTTATGAAGCAGAACCAGATCCTGAAGAAGAAAATAGAAGGCTGAGGCTGAAGATTAGAAAATTAGAGAAAAAGAATGTTGATCTTATTGCTAAACAAGATCAAATTCTTCACGAGCAACAACAGATCAAGAGTGGGCAAGAAGATATGAAGACTTTTATCCTCTCTCAGATTGACAAGGCCAAGGATGAGTTGATCTCTTTTATGAAAGAAGCATTGCTGAAGAAAGATGGATAGTCTATGATGTCTAGCCATGTCTGATGTTGACTTCTTTATAAGTGATTAATTTCTGTTTGTCTTGAACCACTTCTTTTTTTATTAATATATATTCAGTTTTCTCTCATGAGTGTTGTGTTTGTTTCTGTGAATGCTTTTATCTTCATGATTTTACTGAGATTGTTTTAAGGTTATGTTATGAAATTCCCTTTTGATTGATGACAAAGGGGGGAGTATTAAAACTAACAAAATCTGAAGCAATTACAGGTCTCAGGGGGAGTAGTATTTGATCAGAATTGAGATCATTATCTGAGGGGGAGTTATCTCTTTTTATATTTAAAACTCTTTTCAGATTTTTGTATTTTAAACAAATTTGTCATCATTAAAAAGAGGGAGAATGTTGAGTCTCAAAAATATCATAAGGAAAATTATGATGTTTTAGATAACTCACTTCCCAAGTTTTAATGCTTAACAAATTGGGTTAAAATATTTATCATAGATACATATATGTCTAATGATTTATCTATGATTTCAGCAAGCCACTATGAACTTATATAAAGACTGTTTGAAGTGCTTTCAACCTATCTGAGGTATTAAGCCTTCTGAAGGTTCAACCTGTCTGAAGAGTTGAAGCCGTCTGAAGTGCTCAACCTGTCTGAAGTGTTGAAGCCGTCTGAAGTGCACAACCCGTCTGAAGTGTTGAAGCCATCTGAAGTCTCATTAATGACGTGACACCCTTTGTTGAAGTTTGTGAAGAATTTTCTGAAAATTCTTCTGAGTCAAGCGTTCTCTACTGCACGTACCTTTTCAACGTTATTTATGGCAAGGAACACAGAGACCTTTCCTGGTATATTTGAATTTCATTCACCACTGAGGAAATCTCTGCAACGCAGCCTCTGCAGCAACAATAGTAGCAGCTTTATGGCAGCACCAACCTTGTACCATGTCAGAGATATCAATGCTCTCAGAAGCATGTCTCACAACGGATTAAATAGCATTTAATGCTATCTCTAAATGGTGGTTTTTCAACGGATTGAAGTTTCAACGGATTGAAGTTTGGGTATAAATACCTCTCCATGAAGACCATTAAGGGTTAGCAAGCAAGTTAGTGATTCTATATACAAGAAAATCAAGAGAAACATCACACTGCAAGTTTTTACTCTGTAAAAACACTCTGATAATATTTTCATTGTACACAATTTGTATATCCTGAGAGTACCTCAGTTATATTGTACATTGTCTCTGTTTAAGCTTCAAACTGGTGTAGTTTAAAAGCTTAGACATATTTCTTTGTAAAAATTGTCTTGAGCCTGGAGAGGCTTGACCGTAAAGAATACTTGGTTGTAGAGCCTGAAGAGGCTTGATTGTAAAAGAATACTTGGTTGTAGAGCCTGAAGAGGCTTGACTGGAAAAGAATACTTGTAATCTTGGTGAAGATTAAGAAAAAAATCCAAGTGCTAGTTGGCATTGGGACTGGACGTAGCTCACAGTGGTAGTGAGTGAACCAGGATAAATCTCTCGGCTAAGTTTTCTTACCCTTATCTCTCGTCAATTTATTTATACTAATCAAAGGGTGTTGAAAAAATGTTCTGATATTTTAAAAGCAAGAAACCTTTTAAAAGATATTTTCAGAAGCCGTCTTAAGAAACTTCAGACAGCCCCCTTAAACCTGTCTGAAACTGTTTTAAAACTCACTGTTTGCGAAAAGCTTCCATAAAATATTAAGAAACACTATTCAATCCCCCTTCTAGTGTTTCCCTGTGTTTCTACAATAAATGCATATTTTGTGAATATTTGATTTGAATTTGAATATGATGCTATTTTGATAGAAAATCTGTTGATTTTGTAGATAAAAGGGAAGGATTTGAATAAAGAAACAATATAGCATCTATTTGAAAAGAGAATCTGCAAGGTAAGGATTTAAATGGCAGCTGATCAAGATAAAACAAGCAATTATTTGGATAAGGATTCTGTAGATTAAATTCTAAATTCAAATTTGAGATCAAATCAGCACAAGATCAAGCTAAAAAGAGGGAAATAAGGAAAGCAGATCAAACAAGGATAAGATCAGGAGGAGATCAAGCTGAAAAAGAGGAAATCAGGGAAAGCTGGAACGTGAATCACGCTCCACCTGCGCTGAGCGTAGGTGGAGCGCAACATTAAAAATTACTCTCTGGATCCTGCGCTTTATCTGCGCTAAGCGCAGGGTGAAGCGCAGGAATACGAGATAAGTTTTTCAAAGGATTTCAAATCAAATTTCTTCCAGATTTCAGATGGCTTTCTAACCTTTATAAATAGAACCTTTTGCAAAGATCAAAGCAACTTTTGGGAGAGACGACAGAGCAGAGCTAGGGCTGAAGAAAAGAGTGACAGTTTCTCCGTTAGGTTGTAATGGCTACCATGTGTAGCTAAACTCTCTGATAGGATTGAACATAGTCGATTCAATCCCCGCTTGTATGTGAATTCTCTTTAATATTTATGAATCCTTGTTTTATGATATCGGTATTTTTATTCTGTGCTTAATGCTTAGCTTCCGCCTGTGTGCCAGAGTTCTAGGTTGGTTTTATAGGGCGCATTCGAAAGGTGGTTTTATAAAACCAACAGTGAGTTTGAGGGAGCCTAGACATAGGAATCTTGAACTCTGATTGGTAAAAATTTCCATAGTAGTCATTATGGACACTAGGGCGAATTGATAGTGTTAACGAACTGAAAAATAGATCATTAAAGCGGGGTTAATTTGTCGCTTGGGAGAACCCGCATGAATTATTTCTGAGTATTTTATCGTTGTGGAAACCAGGTTAAAATAACATAGTTTGGCTAAGGTATCATAACTACATATTCATAAATATTATTGGGGTTCACATATGAATGGGGTACGATGACACATAGATCAATCCTAGACCAAGTAACTGTATCTATTTATCTCATTTAAGTTCAATTTTATTTACTTACGCAATTCTTAACAAACAATCATACGTTTTTACTTGTTAGTTTTGACCACTAATCTTTATAAATTGAACTGTTCCCTGTGGATACAATACTCTTACTTACTATTATACTGCTGAGGTTTTGGTACGCTTGCCAGAATTTCAACAAGTATTTTTGGCGCCGTTGCCGGGGAACGGTGTATCAATTTGTGTAGACTTGGGAGGTCTATTCTATCAAGTTGTATATATTTTATTAGGATTTTTATTTTTTATTTTTTATATTTTTTTTAGGAATTTTTAGGAAAGTTTTTTAATTTTTATTTTTATTTTTTATAATTCTCTTCAACACTTACCCTTTTCGAGTTTTCTTGGTTTATGCTTTTGCGAGGTCAGGTGTCTCCAAATCAATTGCAATTTGATCCAGAAATAGAAATGACATCTAGAAGGAACAGAAGCATAAACAGGAGAAGGAGACAAAGGAAAAGTCAAGAAGAAAACAAAAATATGGAAGGACAACAACCAAGAAGAGTCTTAGGAGACTATGTCATGCATCAAGGATCTCGTCATTACTCAAGCATTATCTTACCAGCTACAACGAAATCCTTGGAGATGAAGGCTGCACACTTAAACCTCATTAGTGCCCACCAATTCGCAGGATTGGATCATGAAGATCCACATACTCATCTTTCTACCTTCTACGAATTGATTGGTACTATGAGATTTGAGGAAGGAGATTTGGAATCTGTCTACTTATGATTATTTCCTTTTTCTCTAATAGGTAAAGCGAAGGAGTGGCTGAAATCGCATCCTAATCAGAGTCTGAACAATTGGGGCGTGGTAGAAGATAAATTCCTAATAAGATTCTTTCCATCATCCCGATATATCCAAGCCAAGTCAGGAATCTCCACATTCAAGCAAGGAGCAAATGAACCATTATGTGATGCCTGGGAGAGATTCAAGTCTTTTTCTGCGAAAGTGCCCAAACCATGGTTTTGACGACATTGCCCAATTAAACATTTTCTGCAATGGACTCAAGCTCGATTCAAAGTCATTCATAGATGTTGCAGTAGGAGGGACAATTTTGGCAGTGGATGCAAAGCGTGTTATCACCATCATTGATAATTTTGCACAGAATGATCAGCAAGCTCAATATGGGAGACAACCAGTCCAAATTCAGAAGAAGGGAGTGCTAGAATTAAACAGCAATGATGCAGTTCTAGCAGAAAACAAGCTTATCAAGCAACAACTAGAAGCACTCACCAAGCAATTGGAAGCACTTCCTCAACAACTGAAAGCAGTACAATCTCAACCAAGGCAAGCCCGGCTATTGATCTGTAATTTTTGCGGGGGCGGCCATCCCAATGGTCAGTGTTCCTCTCAGGACATTCAAGCAGAACAAGTCAGCTACATGGGAAATCAAGGAAGGCAAGGTAATTTCTCCAACAACAATCAGTATTCACAAGGATGGAGAAATAACCAAAATAACAACTCTGGCTGGAGACAAGAAGGAGGAAACAGACAGATGTCATATCAGCAGCAGCAGCAAAGTTACCCTTCAACATATGACAAACTCTCAAAACTGGAAGAAAAAAATTGATGCTTTTATGCAGAGCTTTGATGGTTTCAAGAAGAATACAAAATCATCAATCAAATCCTTGGAAAACCAAGTTGGTCAGTTGGCAAATGAGATGGCAGAACATAAAAGGGGCCACTTTACAGCAAACACTCAAACCAATCCAAAGGTGCACTGCAATGCAGTTACTACTGATGGTAACGTAACAGAGGAGAGTGATTTAGAAGATATCATATCTGAAGAAAGATGCTCACAGAGGAGATTTTGCAGAGGAGTGTTCAAGAAGAAGAGAAGCCCGAAACAGTTCTAGAAGATGAAGAAAAAGTAGAAAAGGCCCTCAGCACATGTAAGTCACTTGACCCAGGTAAGTTTACTGTACCAGTTTCTATTAGTAATCAACCTGTTACCAAAGCTTTATTAGATCTTGGGGCGAGCATCAATTTGATGTCGCTATCATTCTTTAACAAACTGGGAATTTTGAAGGTCATGCCTGCCAAAGTGAAGTTACAGCTTGCAAATAAAACCACTCAACATCCATATGGGATAATTGAAGATTTGCCAATAAGGGTGGATAAGTTTGTGTATGTTGTAGACTTCTTTGTAGCTGAAATGGAAGAGGATGATACTGATGTCCCCTTAATCTTAGGAAGACCATTCATGAATGCTGCCAAGGTAATAGTTGATGTTGATCGGGGAAAATATCAAATCAGCATTAAAGATGAGAGCATTATTTTTCACTTAGACAGAGGAATTCCCAATTAGCTGAACCACCAGATCAACTAAAGATAGATCCTACTGATAGGATCTGCATAACTCACTTTGAACCAAAGCTGCAAAAGGTAAAAAAGAAAGAAGCATTGAACCTAAAAGTTCCTGAGCACAAAAAGAAGAAGGTTCCTAACATTTTGAGGGAACCAACAAGAAGAAAGAAGCAGCAAAAGGAGTCTATCATTGAGTTCAGGTTCAAAAAGAGAAAAAGATCAACATCAGATGAAGAAGAAGATCATGAGGACAATGAGGAAAGTGATGACAACACAAGAATCTGGCTTGGACGATGGGCAATAAAAGGAAGGACAGGAGCTAAGTCAACCATCATCTTCCAATTGAGGCCACCATGAGTAAAACAGGCGTCGAGCTAGAAGACGTTAAACAAGCGCTTCTTGGGAGGCAACCCAGTGTTTTTGTTTTTGTTTTTATTTGATTTTGGTTTTTGGTTTTTGTTTGTGTTTTGATTTTAGTGTCGTAGTTAGAGTCAATGCCTGTTTAGGGTGGAAAATTGTTTGGAAAAGGATCAATTAAAATAAGGAAAGGGGTTAGAAAACACTTAGAATTAGGAAGCAACAGAAAATAGAACTAGAATTTGCATTATGTTTTCTGTGCTTCACTTGCGCTTAGCGCAGGTGAAGCGCAAAATTACACTTTTGATTCTGTTTTTCACGCTTTACCTACGCTGAGCGTAGGTGAAGCGTAGCGCTTCGCTTCAGATTGTTGAGTCTCAAAAATATCATAAAGAGGTTTATGATGTTTTAAAGACTGAAATTTCTCTAAGTTTTAATGATCAACAAATTCAACTTAAGTTGTTTCTCATAGATACAATTTTCTAATTATTTATCTATGATTTTCAGCAAGGAGCCTATTATATAAGACTAAGTGTTGGATCCGTCTGAAGAAGCTGATGCTGTCTGAAGATGATCAACCCGTCTGAAGCATCAAAGCCGTCTGAAAGCATTTGATGACGTGGCATCTCTTGTCTGAAGCTGTGACAATCCTTGTACCTCTTCTCGTTTTCCACGCACGTTCTCTGCTACAAACAGCTGGCACCTGTGCAATGTAATTCAAGCACGTTCTCTGTCACAACGTGTCCTCTGCTACGCAGCAATTGCAGCAGCAACAGAGAGCACCTTTTTGGCAGGAGCAAACCTTGTAAAAGTGTCAGAATTTGTCAGGGAATATCAGAATATGTCAGAGAATATTCTGTACTGCAGCAGCTGTCTCACAACGGCTAGCATGGATTTCACAAGCATGAGAGTCTTCAACGGGCCAATCATTTTGGTATAAATATCCCCTCATTTGAAGACCTGCAGCGAGAGAAGAATTGAAAAAGAACAAAAACTCTGCAAGATTTTTGCTGCAACACTCTGATTTATTTCATACATTTTTGTACAAACAAAGTTATTTATCCTGAGCATACCTCAGTTTTTCTTTGTACATTTGTATTTGTTTAAGTCTCAAAACTGTCATAGTTTGTGAGCTTAAGCACTTTCCATTCAACTGTAATTGTTGTTGAGCCTGGAGAGGCTTGTCTGAAAAAGAATACTTGTGTTGTTGAGCCTAGAGAGGCTTGTTTGTAAAAGAATACTTGGTTGTAGAGCCTGAAGAGGCTTGATAGAAAAGAATACTTGTAATCTTGCAAGATTAAGAGAAAATCCAAGTGCTAGTTGGCATTGGGACTGGACGTAGCTCACAAGTGGTAGTGAGTGAACCAGGATAAATTCTGTGGCTAAGTTTCTCTTTCCCTTATCTTTGTCATTTCAGTGTTACGCTAATCAAGGGGACTGAATATTTAATCTAATATTTTAAAAAGGAAGAAACTTCTTTTAGAACCATTTTAAGGCCGTCTAAAACCAACTTCAGACAGCTATCTGAAAAACTTCAGACAGCCCTCTAGCAACCTGTCTGAAAGTCTGTTTTGTAAATCTGTTTTCGAAAAGCTTCTTAAAATATTTAGAAACACTATTCAACCCCTCTTCTAGTGTTTCCCTGTGTTCCTACAGTTGGTACCAGAGCTCTACTCAGGGTTGAAACACCTAACAAGTGTCTTAGGACTGAAAGATCCACATGGAAGCTTCAAACAGTAACAGGAAATACATCACAGAAGGAGCCTCTATCACAAGACCTCCAGCTTTCAATGGAGAAGATTATCACTACTGGAGAGATAGAATGAAGCTGTTCATTGAAAGCACAAACATTGATGTTTGGGATGTGGTCACTGATGGAGACTATGTGCCTATGCTAAATGATGTGCCTATACCTAAGACTGAATGGACTTTGGAGCAAAAGGCTAGAGTCCAGATGAATGCTAAGGCCAAACTCTATCTGATATGTTCCTTGAACAAATCAGAATATGAGAAGGTTCATGGATGCACCTCTGCCAAGGAGATTTGGGATACTCTTGCAGCAGCCCATGAAGGAACTGAGACTGTCAAGCAATCCAAGATAAGTATGCTCATACATCAGTATGAGATGTTCAAGATGGAAGAATCTGAAACCATTGACCAAATGTTTGGAAGGTTTCAGACCATAACAAATGGACTCAGGTCCTTAGGCAGAACATATAACTCTGGAGATAATAACAGAAAAATTCTAAGAAGTTTTCCTAAGTCCTAGAGACCCAAAGTTACTGCCATTCAAGAGGCAAGAGATTTGAACTCTCTTAGAGTGGAAGAACTGTTGGGATCTCTTAAGGTCCATGAGTTTGAGCTTGGAGAAGATGACAACAAGAAAAATCTCTAGCCCTAAACTCCAAGACCAAACAGTCTAGGCATGGCAACATCAAGGCTATGCAAGCTGAGGCAACTTCAGAGGGAGATGAAGACTCTGAAGATAGCTCAGAAGATGATGATGATCTTGCTCTTCTAAGTAGGAAGATCAAGAGAATGCTGCAGAACAAAGGAAGATTCAGAAAGAATCAACCCTCAACCTCAAAAGGAGGTAAGTCAGGTAAAGACATACAAACTAACAAAATTATTTGTTTTGAGTGTAAGCAACCAGGGCATATGAAGGCTGAGTGTCCAAAACTGAAGAAAAACAACTTCAAGAAGAAGAAGTTTTTCAAGAAAAAGAAAGGTCTCATGGCAACATGGGAGGACCTGGATGAATCAACTTCAGAAGAGGAGGAAGACACCTCAGAAGAGGCAAATTTGTGCCTCATGGCAAGCCTACCATCTTCAGACAGCTCTGAAGCTGAGGTATTCCCTCTTACTTTGCAAGAAATGTATGATGATCTAGTGGAAAGTTCCAAGGAACTGTTCCTAGAGTATAAGAATCTATCCAAGGCTCACACAGAAATGTGTAACAAATATGAGTCTTTTGAAATAGAACATATTATGCTCAAGGAAAAGGTCCTTGAGACTGAAAACCATAGTTCACAAGCTGTGTCTGAAGAAAATAAAAAACTTCAGAAACAGATTGTAGAACTGACAAATGACTTAGCCATGTTTGTCAAAGGAACTAAAAATTTAAACATAATGCTTGGAAATCAAAGACATTCCTCTGACAAAAGTGGACTAGGTTTTTTTTATCACAACATGTCTGAACCTCCTACTGTCTTAAATTTTTCTAAAGGCAAAAAGAAGGTTACTGGGTGTTCTCACTGTGGTAAGCCTGGACACAATGTGATTCAGTGCAAGCACAAGAGAAAATCAAGACCCAAAGCTAACAAAACAGGACCCAAAAGAACATGGGTACCTAAAAACTTGATCATTCCTGTTGCAGATGTGTTTAACAGGACAAAGGAGACCCCACAAATGGTACCTGGACAGTGGGTGCTCGCGACACATGACAGGAGAAAGGTCTTTGTTCCAAAACCTTAGACCTAAGGAAGGAGGAATGGTCACCTTTGGTGGAAATCAGCAAGGGAAGATCACTGGCATAGGGACTATAGGTATAATTCCTTCATCCCTCATTAAAAATGTTCTTCTTGTGGAAGGACTACAACATAATTTACTGAGCATAAGTCAATTATGTGACAGTGGTTATGTAGTATCCTTTACCAAGGAAGGATGTATAGTCAAAGACTCCTCTGATCAAACACTTTTTACTGCTAAGAGACACAACAATGTGTATAAAATTGATCTAGAGGATCTAGCAAGTCAAAATGTAAAATGCTTCATTTCTGTTGAAGATGAAAAACAGATTTGGCATCAAAGACTTGGGCAGCTTGAGATTAATCTCAAGATTAGCAAAATACAACATTGTTAAAGGATTACCCAAGCTTTCATACAAATCTGATATTTTGTGTGATAGTTGTCTGAAAGGGAAACAAACAAGACACTCTTTCAAGAGTAAGGATGTTGTTTCAACCAGCAGACCACTTGAACTTTTACACATTGACTTGTTTGGTCCTATTAGAACAGAAAGTCTTAGTGGAAAGAAATATGGTTTGGTCATTGTTGATGACTATTCTAGATTCTCATGGGTGATATTCCTTAGAAACAAGGATGAGACTTTTAAGAATTTCACAATATTTTTAAGAACGTACAGAATGAAAAAGGATTCTGTATTTCTGTCATAAGAAGTGATCATGGTGGGGAGTTTGAGAATGCAAATTTCCAATTGTTCTGTGATGAGAATGGGATCTCACACAATTTCTCTGTGGCAAGAACACCTCAACAGAATGAGGTTGTTGAGAGAAAGAACAGAAGTTTGCAAGAGATGGCAAGGACCATGCTCAACTCAAGCAACTTACCAAGAACCTTCTGGGCAGAAGCTGTTAGCACAACTTGTTACCTTCAAAACAGAATATTGGTAAGACCAATTCTGAAAAAGACTCCATATGAATTGTGGAAAGGAAGAAAACCCAACATATCATATTTCCACACCTTTGGATGTGAGTGTTTTATACTTAACACCAAAGATGATCTTGGAAAATTTGATGCAAAGTCTGATAATGGATTTTTCATTGGATATTCTGAAACATCTAAAGCATATAGAGTGTATAACTCTAGAACTTTAACTGTTGAAGAAACTATTCATGTAAAATTCAATGATAACAAAGAGACTGATAGGGAACTATCAGATCTAGAGGATGATTTTGCAGGTATGAAGCTGAATGATCACAACAACTTGAAGGATGAGCAACTGTCTAAGTTCCTGCTGTTTCTGAACCTCTTCAGACAAATGTTGAGTCTCAGACGGATGTGATACCTCCTCATAAACCTGATTGGAGATACAAGTCACATCATCCTAAAGAGCAAATCATTGGCAGTACTTCAGAAGGAGTTAAGACAAGATCAAAATTCAGAAATTTGAATTCTCTTGCTCTCCTGTCTGAAATTGAGCCAAAGAACATTGATGAAGCTCTGCATGATGAAGGGTGGATCCTAGCCATGCAAGAGGAGCTAAATCAATTTGCTAGGAGTGATGTCTGGACCCTTGTTCCTAAACCCCATGGGAAAACTAATTATTGGAACCAAATGGGTGTTCAGAAACAAGCTGTCTGAAGAAGGAAAAGTTATCAGAAATAAGGCAAGGCTAGTAGCTCAAGGATATAACCAGCAAGAAGGTATTGACTTCACTGAAACCTTTACTCCAGTGGCCAGGTTAGAAGCAATTAGAATTCTTTTATCTTATGTTGTAAATAATGGCATCAAACTATATCAAATGGATGTCAAAAGTGCCTTCCTCAATGGTTTCATTGAAGAAGAGGTTTTTGTTAGACAACCCCCTGGTTTTGAAGATGTATCTTTTCCTGAACATGTTTTTAAACTTAAGAAAGCTCTCTATGGTCTGAAACAAGCCCCAAGAGCTTGGTATGACAGACTGAGCAGTTTTCTTGCAACCAATGGTTTTGAAAGAGGAAAAGTTGACACAACTCTTTTTAGAAAACAGTCTAACAAGGATCTTATACTTGTCCAAATATATGTTGATGACATTATTTTTGGTTCAACTAATTCTTCATTGTGCAAAGAGTTTTCTGAGTTAATGCAATCTGAATTTGAAATGAGCCTAATGGGTGAACTAAAGTTTTTCCTTGGACTTCAGATTAAGCAAGATTCTGATTGTATATGGATCCATCAAGAGAAATATACAAAGGAAATGCTTAAGAAGTTCAACCTAAGTGATTGCAAACCCATGACAACTCCAATGCACCCTTCTGCATCTTTAAATAAAGATGAGAATGAAGAACCAGTGAATCAAACTTTGTATAGAGGGATGATTGGTTCATTATTGTATCTAACAGCAAGCAGGCCTGGCATCATGTTCAGTGTGTGCCTGTGTGCTAGATTTCAATCTGATCCAAGAATCACTCACTACAAAGCTGTAAAAAGAATTTTCAGATATCTTAAAGGTACTACTAATCTTGGTCTATGCTATAACAAAAGTAAGGATTGCAGGTTAGTAGGATACTGTGATGCTGATTTTGCTGGAGACAGAGTTGAAAGAAAAAGCACCAGTGGTGGATGTCACTTCTTTGGAGAGAATATGATCAGTTGGTCAAGCAAAAGGCAAAGCACAATTGCATTATCAACAGCTGAAGCAGAATACATCTCAGCAGCCAGTTGTTGCTCACAACTGTTATGGGTGAAGTATCAACTTGAAGATTTTAATATTGCAATATTTGTTATACCTGTGTTGTGTGATAATACCAGTGCCATTAATTTATCTAAAAATCCCATTCAACATTCTAGGGCTAAACATATAGAAATCAAACATCATTTCATTAGAGACTATGTTCAGAAAGGTGTTTTTGATATTCAGTTTATTGATACAGAGCATCAATAGGCTGATATATTCACAAAACCTCTAACTGAAGATAGATTTAAGTTCATCAGAGATAAATTGAACATTCATGCATTTTGAGTGTGTATGAAAAATGATGTGTCTGAAACTTCAGCCTGTCTGAAACATGTGACCTGTCTGAAGTTTTGGTCGTCTGAAATTAACTGGATTTCTGAAATCTATCACTTGTCTGAAATGAACAAATGACGTGGCAATAAAGGGACGGTTTAAATTTCATTTAATTTGTCTCTTCCACTTCGCACGATTCCCTATGTCTGCGCAGCCAGTTCGTGCCATCATTAACTCAGAGGTCTATAAGTACAGAAGGTAGTGAGTCCTTGATACGTTACAACTCTCAACTCTCTCAGAACCTTTGCTATTCTTCATCTTCAAGAAAGCATTTTTCTCTCAAGTTCTTTCAAACCTTCAACAATGGCACCTAAGAAGTCTGGAGCTGATAACATTGTGAAGACCAAGGGTGTCTTTCTGGAAGATCTTGAAGCACTGGGGATGGACCTTTATGCAGAATTTCAAGCAGCTGGGTGGCTTGAATATTTCAACAGAAATCGTTCACAGTGGCATGAGCAGAGTATTCTTGACTTCTGGGCCACAGCCAGAGGAATCCCTAACCCTCAAGGCATCTACACCACCATCAAGGCTATTGTGCTTGGTACGCCTATCTTTATTGATGAAGACATCCTGGCCATCGTCTGTGGTGTCAAGACTGAAGGTGCTGTCTTCTCACCTGGCTGGGAATCAAGAAATAGAGGTCAAAAGCACTTTAAAGAATTTTTGTATGGAACTTCTCCGCCTGCAAGTCTGGATGCTAAGAACATGTCAGACAAGGCTAGGGTTCTGCATGCTATCTTAGGGAACTCTGTAATCCCTAAAAATGGCAGCATAAACCATGTGTCTGAACTGGAGAGATTCTGTCTCATCCACCTTCTGAAGAAGCAGAAGATCAACCTCCCAAATATCATCATGTACCACCTTCAGAAGAGATTGAGAGACTCTGCTGGGAGTTTTCCTCACAACACCATCATCACCAAGGTGTTGTTGCACTTCAAAGTTCCAGTTCACCAGCTCTATGATCACCACTCAATCCCTATGTTTGGTGAATCAAATCTGAAGAGCATGAAGATTAAGCTGACTCCAAGGCCTCCCTCTCCCACCGTGAAAGAAAGCTTACTGATGTAGAAAGCTCAGAGGAGGAATACTACAATGCCGATTCTGGAAAATGAACTCAAGGGTGATATCAGAAGACATGAGTTCAAGCCTTCAAAGGAATCTCCTCAACCTAAGCTGAAGAAGCTTCCTGTGAGAAGCTCAGCTAAGATAGCTTCTGCATCTGTGCATAATCAAACATCTGAACCTGTTCAGAAACCTTCTCAAAGGTTATCTGAAATTGTGGGTCAGGTGTCTGAACCTGCACAATCTTCAAAGCCTACTTCTATAATGGAAGGATAGGCTGAAGAAGTTATGGATACTGATGCAGTTGCTGCTCAACCACTAGCTGCATTCCCTTCTGACCCTGAATTGATTCAGGTTGCTGCTTTGGCTACTGCCATTGAGCAAGAGGAGTTAGAACAGAAGGAAGAGCAAGAGAGGACTGACAGAGCTCTTGCAATAGCTTCACAACTTGCTTATGCTAAGGATGACAAGCAAGCAGCCATTACTGAGGCTACAAAGAAAAGAAAGAGGTCAAGTGCACCTCAAAGAAAAAGGAAGAAGGGTAAACTACTTCAGACAGTGCCTGAAGTTAGGGTTACCAGAAGTATTTCTTCTCAACTAGAAGAAGCAGATATTGCTGGAAGATATCAGAAATTTGTAAAGGCTGATCATTACTTCAAGAGAAGAAGGGCTCTTTCATCTGAGCAAAGAGAAAGGGAAGATAGGGAAGCTAAGGAAAGGGAAGAAAGAGAAAGAGCTGCTAAGGCTCAAGAAGTTGCTGCTCCCAAACCTTACAAGAGGATCAAGGTGAGATTTGATAATGTAACTCCCTCACCTCCTTCATCACCAGAAAAGCAACCTCAACCCTTATCAAAACCCACCTCACCAGAAAAACAACCATCTCCACCTCCTTCTCAACCATTACCAACCTTACAGATAAATACATTTCCATCTAAACCTTTCATACCATCTAAACCCTCATCACCTACACCCATCATACCATCAGAAAAACTGCTGTCTGAACCCCCTGAAATTCAAGAAAACCAAGTTCTTGAACCCATACCTTCACCATCCAAACCCCCCTCACCTCAGTACATACAGTTATCTCAACCCCAACCTCAACCTTCACCTCAATCTTCCACACCATCATCTCCATCCTCACCATCCTCATCCCCACCTCTTACACCTTTACCACCCTCACCACCTCCATCTGTTCAACAAGTCAACCTTTCATCTGAGATAGCAGCCATTTGCAAGAAACTGACAAGAACCTCCTTTGGCTATTTCCCTTTGCCAAAATTCCAGCATCTGTCTGAAGAGTTGCAACACTTTAGAACAGCCCCTGCTGTCTCACTACATCATGGTCTCACTAAGAGGACTGTGACTGATGAAAGAGCTTTATACTCCAATGATGCTGATGGATTGGAGAAGATAAGGAAGGGTGTTGTCCCTCCTGGTCATACATGGGATCTTATCAACCCATTTTCTGAAGACTCATGGAAGCTGAGCAATGAGGAATGGCTCATGGTAAGGAAGCTGAACACTGAAGCTGAGTTATTCCAAAGAGACTTGGCTAGAGGAATTGGAATGATGGGCTACAGGCCCCCTAGAACAAGTTCAATCAGGCCTTCAACCAAAATCTTGGTGAAACCTGATAGGATTGTTCCTAGGTATCCCCTCAAGGAAGGACAAGATGAGAAATACAAGGGTCCTAAGATCTACTCTGTATCAGCACCCCTGTCTGAAGCCATGACTGCTTCAGAATGGGAAGGTCTACCTGAGTTCATCATCTCAGAAGGAGGAGGCTTGAATCACTTGCTTGAAAATTGGATGGGGGATTCTTATTGGCAGATCAGAAAAGATGCTGGGTCTTCTTCTGGGTGTAGTGGTCCTGATGTTGAGTCTGCAATGGGTGTTGGACATTCCACAAATGTTCAGTACCATTTCTTAAGAGATCACTTTCCCCCACATGCAGATTCATTCAACAAAGCTTGGGTGCTTCTGAAGTATGTTGGGACCTTTTTCTGTCCAGTCTACAATCCTTCAGAATATGGCTTGCAGCCTGGTTTTGGAGATTTGAGATTTGTATGTCCCTACCTTCAACTCATCTTTGTTGAGTCTGAACCTGACCTGTATGAAGAGAACCAGAAGCTGAAATCCAAGGTCAAGGCCCTTGAGAAGAGCTGTGAAGAATCTGAGAGGAGATGTGAAGTCTCAGAGAAGAAATCACAAAAGGTTATTCAGAATCAAGAAGAAATTCTCCATGAACAACAGCTGATAAGAAGTGGTCAACAAGAGTTGAAGTCATCTATTGAAGCTGCCATAGACAAGGCCAAGGAAGAACTGATCTCCTTTCCGTCTCAAGCTTTGCTGAAGAAGAAGGACTGATTATCTGCCTATGTCTTTTGTTCATGTTAATTTCTACAAGTGTCTGATTGTTATTTTCACATCCTTACATTTTTAATACAATCAGTTTTTGGTTATCTCATGTGTTGCTCTAATAATTATTTTATCTTCTTTCCTGTATTACCCTGTCTGCATGATTGCATTGTTGTTGTTATTGCTCTGTGGCTCCCTTTTGATTGATGACAAAAGGGGGAGTATTAAATTCTAACAAAAATCTGGAGTGATTACAGGATTCAAGGGGAGTACTGGCAAAGATCAAAGATGTCTAATCTTGTGAAAGAAAAGCAACATTTTATCCTAACCTGTATCAGTAAAATGATACAATTGTCTTAGGGGGAGCTAATCTTTATATGTCAATTTTTGCACAATTTAAGTTAAATTTGTCATCATTAAAAAGGGGGAGAATGTTGAGTCTCAAAAATATCATAAAGAGGTTTATGATGTTTTAAAGACTGAAATTTCTCTAAGTTTTAATGATCAACAAATTCAACTTAAGTTGTTTCTCATAGATACAATTGTCTAATTATTTATCTATGATTTTCAGCAAGAAGCCTATTATATAAGACTAAGTGTTGGATCCGTCTGAAGAAGCTGATGCTGTCTGAAGATGATCAACCCGTCTGAAGCATCAAAGCCGTCTGAAAGCATTTGATGACGTGGCATCTCTTGTCTGAAGCTGTGACAATCCTTGTACCTCTGCTCACTTTTCACGCACGTTCTCTGCTACAAACAGCTGGCACCTGTGCAATGTAATTCAAGCACGTTCTCTGTCACAACGTGTCCTCTGCTAGAAGCAATTGCAGCAGCAACAAAGAGCACCTTTTTGGCAGGAGCAAACCTTGTAAAAGTGCCAGAATTTGTCAGGGAATATCAGAATATGTCAGAGAATATTCTGTACTGCAGCAGCTGTCTCACAACGGCTAGCATGGATTTCACAAGCATGAGAGTCTTCAACGGGCCAATCATTTGGGTATAAATACCCCCTCATTTGAAGACGTGCAGCGAGAGAAGAATTGAAAAAGAACAAAAACTCTGCAAGATTTTTGCTGCAACACTCTGATTTATTTCATACATTTTTGTACAAACAAAGTTATTTATCCTGAGCATACCTCAGTTTTTCTTTGTACATTTGTATTTGTTTAAGTCTTAAAACTGTCATAGTTTGTGAGCTTAAGCACTTTCCATTCAACTATAATTGTTGTTGAGCCTGGAGAGGCTTGTCTGAAAAAGAATAATTGTGTTGTTGAGCCTGGAGAGGCTTGTTTGTAAAAGAATACTTGGTTGTAGAGCCTGAAGAGGCTTGATAGAAAAGAATACTTGTAATCTTGCAAGATTAAGAGAAAATCCAAGTGCTAGTTGGCATTGGGACTGGACGTAGCTCACAAGTGGTAGTGAGTGAACCAGGATAAATTTTGTGGCTAAGTTTCTCTTTCCCTTATCTTTGTCATTTCAGTTTTACGCTAATCAAGGGGACTGAATATTTAATCTAATATTTTAAAAAGGAAGAAACTTCTTTTAGAACCATTTTAAGGTCGTCTGAAACCAACTTCAGACAGCTATCTGAAAAACTTCAGACAGCCCTCTAGCAACCTGTCTGAAAGTCTGTTTTGTAAATCTGTTTTCGAAAAGCTTCTTAAAATATTTAGAAACACTATTCAACCCCCCTTCTAGTGTTTCCCTGTGTTCCTACACAGATTCCTTTGAAACACGCGCTCCATCCTCATTGAGCGCATATGGAGCGCGTGTTCCCGCTTCAGTTTAAATTTGAAATTCTGAAGCGAGGGAAGGTCACTTTCACCTTCCCGTTACTTCCTAAAGTGTTTTTCTCTGAGATTCTTACCTTTCCCTTACATTTTCACTTTCAAACCCTCTTCCTTTCAACCTTTTGCACTATCCCAGGTATGTTTTTACCGTTTTATTAGTTTTTCACCGATTAAAATTTTTAGTTCTCTATTTTATTAAGCAATACCTTAGGATAGAAGACTTAGGCTCTTAGGACCCCATAAGCTAGGAATATTTGTTAATAGAGTCTTAGTTTAGTATGCTGATTATGATTGTATGCATGGTGATATGTTTTGAATGTTTGGTGGTAGTTTTTAAAGTGCTAAGTAAAATTTTTGCAAATTATTCTGTTTGGTAATATGGATGCTTAATTTGGCCTAACATTTTTGCATTACATGAATAATTGTGCATTATTGCATGTTTGAAAAACATGATAATTGAGCAAAATATAGTCTTACTCTTTAATGCCCTGTTTAGAAATTAATTAGGATCTGCTTTAACTGATCACTTTAGCATGCTCTTAATAAATTAATAAATTAGCATTGGGTAATTTAATAATCAAGATTTTTTATGCACAAGTGCTTGCTAAATAATTGCTATGATTTTTGAATTAAATTGGCCACTTATTTCATTAATCATGAGTTGATATTTTATTTGCATAGAAATAATCTTGGTTTATTTTTCTTTTGCAGATGGCTCGCATGAAGGAAGTCCACGCTGCCAGCACCTCTAGGAGAGGAAAGGGAGGCAAGGACAAGAGGCCTCAAGAGGACGCTGAGTTCGATCCATCCAGATTCAAGAACGCCCAGGCATTTGAGGCTTACAGTTCACTGCTGAACTGTAACTTTATCCTCGAGAGGCCAGTAGCTTTGCAGCCTGGTGAGTTTGATATATTCTTGGACGAGATCATCTGGAGAGGCTGGAGGCGCATTGCTAAACCAGCCAGGTTCTTTGATCCCGAGATAGTCAGAGAGTTCTACGCCAATGCCATTGGAGACCATGGCATTGACGTACGATGATAGTCCTTTGTGAGGGGTTAGTGCATTTCATATGGTCGTGATGCGATCAACACACTATTAGGCTACCCATCACCAGAGGACCGAGATGAGATGGTTTGCCAGTATCATGCGTTGGTAAACGAGGTGGGCATTTATGGTAATGACCCACTGGATACTAGGACTGCAAAGTACTTATGCATGCGGGGGCAGACCTTCAAGAGGAACACTTATGGACATGCTGCTAGGATTTATAGGCGTGATATGAAGGACATTTTGCAGATGTGGACAGTGTTGGTGTTGGCTAACATCCAGCCCACCAACCATGTTTCAGATGTCATCATGTCAGTTGCTCATCTCCTCTATAGCATTTTGGCTGGGTTGGACATTGACATTGCCAGAGTGATATCCCACAAGATATCATATTTCGCGTCTTCTGTGGGGTGACGGAGCACCCAGTCCAGGATTAGTTTGGGTTTCCCTTCCCTCATCGCTGCCCTTTTCCAGTCTAGGGGGATTGAGGTGTCCGCCACTGCACGCATCAAGACCCCTATGAACAGGGATATATAGCGGCCAACTGCATTCCTGATGAGGATGAGGAAGAGGAGCAGCAGCAGCAGCCACAGGCAGCACCACCACCACCAGCAACAACAGATTCTTCTATTCCTTTCTGGGCCGAACACATGATGGCCCAGATGTCTTCCCTCCGAAGATCGGATGTCCACCTTCAGAAGTATCTTTACTTGACCCGATCAGACCCGTACCCAGGCATGACACCTGATCAGTTCAGAGATTTCATACAGTGGCTTGGGGACAGGCCTATTCCTCCGGGAGAGGGAGGAGCAGCTGATGGAGTAGACACTGAGTCTGATGACATGGATAGAGAGGACTGAGGATTTTATTTGGTGTTTTTCTTTTCTTTTTCTTTTCATTTCATTTTTATTTTCTTTCTTTTTGGACTTGTACTGTATATATAACTCTACTGACACATCACTTTTATGCAGTGCACTTTCAGGGTCATTTTTTTCATTTTTGATTATTTTTTTAGGATAATTTGTTTTTTTTAGGACTTTAGGAATTAGGGATTTAAGGAATTAATTTTAAAAATCTCAAAGCTAGGCAGTCTAACTAACCAAATTAGGAAAGAAATAGGAATTCTGTGATTGAATCCATAATCAGTTAGGATTAGGATGTTTTAGAGGAGAACATAACAGGTTAGTTAATTAATTTCAGTAAGTGTTTTATCAAGGAATTTAGCCAAAAGCCGGTGAGTTGTGAGACTAAACACTTAAATTGAGAGTTTTCACCGCTGCTTGTCAACTATTATTGCTTGAGTTCTTGGATTTTATTCTGCACATGGAAAATATGGAAGTGATAAAGGCAAATTTTGTGTTTAGAAATTATTTGCTCGGTGCCAAAAAGCCAACCCATACAACTTTTTCCAATTTTTTTGGTAACCCATTTGAGCTTTAATATTTCTTCTTATGCACCCCAACCAAAATCAATGTTTATATCCTATCCCTTACACTTGGGAAAGAGAGCAAAGGTGCAATTTGATAAAATGGGGAGAATTGGTTGGTTACTCGAAAGTGAAGAAATACAAAGAGCAGGCACAAGAAAGCAAAAGAAGATCACTCCCTCAAAAATCAAATAGAAAAAAGTGAATAAAAGTGAACAAGTTGGGGGGAGTGAATCATCAAACAAGGAAAGAGGACAGCTGAATGATACAAATCAAGAATGAAGTGGAGAATGGAGAAAAATTCCAAGCTTAAGAAAAATTCAAAGATGCTCTCTATTCCAGTGTTCTCTTTGCATATCCAGAAAAAAACCATGATTTCTTGATAAGCCCAACCTCATTACAACCAAGAAAAGACCTTTTGATCCATGTTGACCATGTGCATATCTAGAAACCAGAAACGACTATCAATTCTAGTTGTTCAACTGCTATGAAAAATTGAGGGAAACACTTACCCGTGTGCATGAGAGAATTCCTTGATTTATCACTTATTGCTTTGATTGCTATTTCTGAAAAAGTTTGATTGTGTTTTATCTTGTTCTGATTGAATTATGAAAATATCACTTGACTCTGATTTTCAATCTGACTTTTGGAAAGTGACAGCTGCCTAGCAAGAGGTGATGAAATTATTTCCTTACTTAGTGAGAATGATGACAGGGGATTGAATCCATTTTGATTGCAAAAGGTTTTCTTGCTTGAGGACAAGCAAGAAGCTAAGTTGGGGGGAATTTGATAAGTGACAAATATATGATAATTTGTTGTATAATTACTGCACTTATCAAGGGTAAAATAGTAAATTTATTCCCCAAATTACCTCTTTTTAGTAATAAATGCATATTTTGTGAATATTTGATTTGAATTTGAATATGATGTTATTTTGATAGAAAATATGTTGATTTT